>APFE030497843.1:83873-130641 GCA_000404065.3 Pinus taeda | reverse complement strand
CTAGGGAGACCAAGATTAAGCTGTTTGGACCTCCCTTTAACTGAAAATTCTTCAAAAATGGAATAACTCATCAAAATTGGAATACAACAGAGGCACTTAGACTAGCACACTCTCATGGACACTTCTTTGGCCTCATTAGCAAATATGGAACATTGCAGCATGCAAAGTATGACATATTTGGTATGTAGAAATGTCGATCATGAGAGATGAATACCTGCTATGAGCAGGAGGCTAACACATTCAAACTCTAATTTACATGCTATCACTATTTTCTCTCATTCGGGATATACTAAAATACATCCTGCTCTAGCACCATCATTGGATCGGGAACCATCAAAATATAATGTCCAAAACAAAGATTTAACTACTGGTTTATCTTCAATATTTACACATATGGATGAGTCTATAGAATTTTCTCTACAAATCAGCTAGCTCACTAATATCATGTAGAAATTTCGCCTGCAGATCAAACGATATATGCAATGTACTAAAGCATAAAACTAGATCTACATCTACCATAAACTTTGCGGAAGCTAATCAACCATGAGAAACATCAAGCATGAACACATATAACTAACAAGAAGGAATCAGTCACACATAACACAGAATAATTTATCTGGGAAAAAGCATCAACCTAAAACCCCATCTCTGTATTATCAATCAAGTGGAAATCCTCAACAACATACAAAAAGAATCAGCTCAAAAGCTATCCTGATCTCTCTGTACTCTGATGATGTAGCTCATAAACTACCTAGGCCTCAATATATAGGCCACAAGTCCTCCAAGCCCCTATTTCTTTGTGCAATTTTGATTGGGGTCCAATTACATAACATGTGTGAATTGGCCCCAGTCATACCTACTGTCAACCTTAGGTCCAACTACACAATCCTTAAGGACTAATATTCCTCCTGCATACAAGGAATATCCTAGCAACTGATAGTACATTGTCCCTCGCCTGATCTCAACTGGGTCTCTGTCTGAACTGCCATGCATTAGTTATCCATGAGTGAATACTCAGTTATCTAAAAATACTAGTTGTCACATGCATGCAATCATCAACAAACTGAATCTCATTAATTTAACAACTTGTTAAATTAATCTAACTGAACTTGACTAAGTTAAACTAAGTCAAATGATCCTCTCAATATAGAACTCATCCTTAATTTCTCAATCAGTGGAGCAAATCAAGGACACATTCCCCAACCAGTGGAGAAATTATTGCATGTTCTCACAAAGACTTCAAGTTTGATTTTCCTTAACTAATTAACTCAAACTGAATTAATTAATTAATTTACAAATTGTTTTTAATATAAAATTTGAATTTTACTTCCTATTTTAGACCAGGGACTGTCTAGAAATAGGAATCCAACTTGAACTGCTAAAAATAGAACTTTTATTTTTAGCACTTCCATTTTTCATTCCCTGTTGACCAATCTAGCACTAATGCCCAAATTGCTATTTTTAGCAGTGTTATTTTTAGCACTTCTATTTTTAGCAATTTCTTGTTGCAAATTTTCAACACTCCTTCTCAACAAGAAAGGCTTCCTCTCGAACCCGATTCTGTACCTTTGGAATGTTATGCATGCAACACATCTACCAAGTGTGGTTGCTCCAGCAACTCTCGGAACAAAAAAACTCCCAACTAACCACTCTGTTGGACTAGAAACATACTCTGATGTTGAAGCTCTACCTGTTGCTGACAAGTGCTCCCTCTCTGACCTCTGCACTACTGCAACATCTCCATGCATCTCGCACCATTGCACCCTTCTCTATGCTACCCTGGATAGTGCAACACACTTGTGCCTCTCGCATTGCTGCAGCGTGCATGCTCTGCACTGTCCTGGGATTCCCTACACTGTAGCTCTCTCTGTCGGTCCATCCACATCTGTATCTACCCAATCAGTCAGTTCTTGCTACTCCACATCAAGGCTCCCATGGCAAGGTCTCATCCAAGAGGTTAGGTACCTTAAGGATCCTGCCCCTCCTCCATGGGACGATCACTCCACATCGCCCCACCTCCTACCTAGAGGTATCGTTGCACGTGATCCCTCAGCCCACCTGGCTCGAAGTTTCCCCCTACTAGAGGTCTTGCATGAGTGGATGCCTCCACTCCATCTCCTCTCGACTTCCTCAGTTGTCGTTGCTCCGCAACCTCCTAAAGTTGCTTCACCAATCATGGCTCCTCCACAATCGTCTGAGACTTCTTCTGGCGTTGCATGTTGAGAGGTAATATACTCTCCCTCTCAACCACCAAGTCTCCATCAGTTTCCTTGTTTCTCAAGGCTTTGCATGCATCTTTAACCTCAATAGCATATAGGTTCTTGACCCGTGAACCAATCTACTTCACCTGTCTAGTGATGATGTGTCTAAGGAAAACCTTTCCCTTACTGAATATTACATCATAGCCTCTGTCTTCCAGCATCACGATCGACACCAAGTTTCTCTTCAGTCCTGGTACATACTTCACATCGGTCAATGTAAGGTGAGCTCCATGCTCCCTATGAAAAATAATTGTGCCTACACTTGAGACACTATACTTTTCATCATTACCCAGCACTATGAGTATCTAGAGATCTTTCTCCTCCAAAGTACTGAACAAACTCTTGTCGCTGGTCATGTGGAAATAAGCTCCACTGTCAAGAAATCAACCACTTCCCACCATGGATGAAACCATGCATGTGAAGAGTGTGAAATCCAACTCAGACTGTGAAGCAAGTGCCTCACCTTCAGATCCTTCCCCAAATCCCTTCTTGGATTTCCTCAGTGGACAATTTGTAACAAAATGGCCCACCTCATGACAACAAAAGCATCTCACTTTCGATTTTTCAACCTTCTTCCCACCATGGGAAGAAGTGGATTTGGAAAGAGAAACCTTCTCGTTCCCCTTCTTTTCCTTACTCGCTAAGGCATAGTTCTCTTCATCCTCCATGGATGAAGAACCATCTCCGATGCTCCGTTTGATCTCCTCCTGCATCAAATCCGACCATAGTCATTCCCAATCTAGCAGTTTATCTTTTCCATTAATTGAGTCCTGGTAGCTATGCCAACTCTTAGGAAGTTCGAGGAGTGCAAGACTCACCATGTCATCATCAGCTGTCACGATCCCTACACTTGCAAGCTCATCCCTGCATGTGGTGAGCTTGGTCAGATACATAGAGATCGTGTCGCCCTTTTCACACTTGATCTTTTGAAGTTTGTCCTTCAGTGCCAGCTTCCTCTGATCACTGCTATTCTGATAAAGATCTTTCAATGTCTTCCACATCGAAAATGGAGTCTACTTCCCATGGAGGCTCGAGGTAATGTGATCTTGAACTTCCTCCAGGAGGATTCTCCTAGCTCTAGCCACACACTTCTTCCATTCCGCCAGTTGAGTAGCATCAGTCGGCTTCAGGACTTCTTGATCAATGAAGTCCTTAAGGCCATTATCTTCTAATACTTCCTCCACGCGATCCTTCTAGGCTATATAATTTGAATTGCCATCAAGGGCATATTTGAGTCTCAAACCATAGAACACCATTGATGAAATTTGAAATGTGATAAGAACTCGATATCTATATGTAGAAACCACAAACGTCTTCCTTCTTGTATATTGTTCTTCTTTGATCACCTGTACTCTGATACCATGTAGAATTTTCTCTACAGATTAGCTAGCTCATTGATATCATGTATAAATTTCACCTGCAGATGAAACTGATATATGCAATGTACTAAAGCATAATACTAGATCTACATCTACCATAAACATTGTGGAAGCTAATCAAGCATGAACACATATAACTGACAAGAAGGAATAAATCACACATAACACGGAATAATTTATCTGGGAAAAAGCACCAGCCTAAAACCCCATCTTTGTATTATCAATCAAGTGGAAATTCTCAACAACATACAAAAAGAATCAGCTCAAAAGCTATCCTGCTCTCTCTATACTCTAATGATGTAGCTCATAGACTACCTAAGCCTCAATATATAGGCCACACGTCCTCCAAGCCCCTATTTCTTTGTGCAATTTTGATTGGGGTCCAATTACATAACATGTGTGAATTGGCCCCAGTCATACCTGCTGTCAACCTCAAGTCCAACTACACAATCCTTGAGGACTAATATTCATCCTGCATACAAGGAATATTCACAAGGAATATCTTAGCAACTGATAGTACATTGTCCCTCATCTAATCTCAACTAGGTCTCTATCTGAACTGTCGTGCATCAGTTATCCATGAGTGAATACTCAATTATCTGAATATACTAGTTGTCACATGCATGCAAGCATCAACAAACTGAATCTCATTAATTTAACAACTTGTTAAATTAATCTAACTGAACTTGACTAAGTTAAACTAAGTCAACTAATCCTCTCAATATAGAACTCATCCTTAATTCGTCAATCAGTGGAGCAAATCAAGGACACTTTCCCCAATCAGTGGAGAAATTATTGCATGTTCTCACAATGACTTCAAATTTGATTTTCCTTAACTAATTAACTCAAACTGAATTAATTAATTAATATTCAAACTGTTGGTAAGACCAAATTCAAATTTTACTTCCTATTTCTAGTCCAAGAACTGACTAAAAATAGGAATCCATATTGTACTGCTAAAAAGAGAACTTATATTTTTAGCACTTCCATTTTTCATTCCCTGTTGCCCAATCTAGCACTGATGCCCAAACTGCTATTTTTAGCACTTCTATTTTTAGAAATTTCTTGTTGCCAATTTTCAACAGAGTATGTCTGTGAAAAAATTTCAACTTGAGAGGTGACAGAATGAATCTCGAAAGGAGATTCTTGTGCATTGAAACTACCCAAGAATGACTCTAAATAGTAGTTCCCAAGAATGTTATCGGTGAAGACCATCGGTTCATTTTCCTCGTCCAAGTCAGCTATTGAATATTTCATGTGCTTTTCTCGTTCAAATAAAAATTTATTAGCCTTACCATTGTAAGGAAGCTACATATGAGACCAATCAATAATGAAATAACCATGTAACAACTCTGACCAAACTCTTCTTAGAATTAAACCGTAAAAGCCAAGAATAACAGCAACTAGTACATCAATGATTTGACAAACTTTAGCATTAGAAGAAAGTCTAATGAGAACAAAATTGATTTCCCCTAACACTTTGACTTTGGTTCAGTCGAGTTGAACAATACGTACAACAGACTTATGGGGTTCATGTTCAATTTAAGACAAACTGAATAAGGAAATACATTTGAAGATGCCCCAGAGTCTACTAAGCAATTATGCACATTCTTATTGAATATTTCAAAGTTCAGAAGTAAAGGAGAAGTATGAGAGTTTGACCTATCTCCAATTAGGATGGAATTAGTGGGATCAATATTATCTAAAGGATCAATGGCAGGTTTTCCTTTTCCTTTAGAAGCTTTAGAAGTAACAGCAATGGGTAAAGGGGATGCAAGGACTGCATTTAATTCTTTAAGTAAAAATTTATGTTGTTGTTTTAGTTTAGCTACTTCATAGAAGGGAATGTTAGCCTTAACCTTCTTCATATCCTCAACTATATTATATCCTATGGTGTCAGAAACAACCAGAGTTTTAGATTTAGATGGAGAATTCGAAGAAGATGGAATTGAATCAAAATATGTAGAAGTGGATTTTTTAGGTGCAGCTTTATCCTTAGTACTAAGGGTAGAAGATTCCTACTTATGGGTTGATTGCAATGAATCTGCGGGACCCTTACTCCATGTACTAACTGGAAAAGCTTCATGCTCTTCTTCATTATCCGAAGTATAAATAATAAAGTCCCATAATCCCTAAAGTTTGGTTGTTTCTTCATCTTGGGATTCATCGGTAGATAATGTTGTTTCTTATTCATCCTCCTCTAGATCAGATTCAACATTTGATATGACATTAGGAGGCTGAGGGTTTGATGTCTGGGCTCTCCTAAAAGATCTGAAAGGTTTTTTAGAAGACTTAACTACCTGCTTTTTGATTTCTACCATTTCATTCGACATCGATTTAAGGACCTTTTGTAATCCTTCTACATCAAAAGGATCTTTGGGAGTTTTCTTCTTTGGTTCCTCTTTGAAGGTAACCTTCTTAGTCTTTCTTTCTTCTTGAGTAAATTTCTTTTCTAAGGCAAGAATCCTTTTTTCTACAAATATTGACTCTTTCATGTTATCTACTAAAGTGGCTTTATTAGCCCTATCTACAAAAATTGCAATATTGGAAGGAAGAGCAGAAATATACCACTTGATTTGGACATCAACACCAGGTTTGGAGGTATCTAGAATTTTGTTTAACAATTTATTAAACCTAGAATTGAAATCCTTGATTTTCTCATTAGGATTGTCTTTAATATTGAAGAAATCATTGATTAAAGTAGCAGTTGTGTGATCATCACCAAACTTAGTCAAAAATTGTTCAAGTATATCCCAGCTAGTGATAGATGTTGGTGGTAATGAGAAGTACCACGGACCTCCAGATCCTTTATGGGTATAGGGAACTAATCTAATTACACGATCTTCTTCGACCACTCCATTGAGATTAATGGCCAACATAAAATTATGGAGATGTTCTTCAATAAGGCGTTCATCATCAGGATTAAACTTTGGTAACCATCTTTCAGGATGCTTAGGTAGAGTATGGAGAGGTGTTTCCATTTGAAAAAATCCACGATTAGTCCATGGTCTAGCTGCTGGTGGGTTTTTTGTCTACCTGCCATTATGGGAACTTGAGTAGAAGGGGTTGTAATAGTAGAAGAGGTTGATTGTGTGGAAAGTGAAGTAGCCTCCATGCTAGTGCTCATTGAATCAACACCAGTTAATTGAGAAAGGGGGGAATGAAAGGAGGGATTGATCGAAGGAGAGAAAAATGGTGATGAGGTATGAAATGAAGGTGTTTGAGGTGGAGTAGATGATAAAAACTCGGTAGTGGATTATTGAGTTTCATATTTTTTCATCTTTCTTCGGTGGGAAGGTAAGGGAAACTCAAATGGAGTAACCCCAAGTTTCTCAATTTGGGAACAAGTCAAAATACAAGTAGATTGAAAAGATGAGGAAACACTACTTTCAAATAACTTAGAATGTTGTGGCTTTTCTTATAAAATAGAAATTCCTTCTAATTTCTCAATTAAAATTTGAACTTCAAGTATCTCCTGAGAAGGAGGTTGATCAGAAGACTTCGGTAGTGTGCTAGAATATTTTGTGGTTGTTTTCACAACTTCTGGTTTAGGAGTAGGTGATTTGGAATTAGATCTGGAAGTTGGGGGAGATCTTGAGGGGGAGTGACTCTTTAGATGGCCTTTTGATTTGGGATCAAACTTATTTCCATTCATAGTTAGGGCCCTCCTTCTAGCGCACAATTGTTGAAGGCTTGAAAATATCGCTGCCAACATCGGGGTAACCACCCCAGTCAAGACTTGAAAATCATTCCTTTCCATTTGGAATAGTGGCTCTGATTTGGGGATAATGGGACAGGTTTCCCTTAAGAGTATATAATGGAATTTGATTATAATGTAGGTGAAAATGAATGGATGAATAGCAATACAAGGGTATAGTATATATATATATATATAATTATTTTTTATGTGTGATTAAAGATTCTTTAATATGCTAAACAATATAGATCATCAAGCGATTCAAGAAATAAGTGCAAGAAAGATAATTAATTTGATTAAATAGTTAATGAAATTAATTGTTATTACATATCGCAAATAAGATTTCATCATTTTCATAATGCATTCAAAAATAACAACTTCGCACTCTTGAATAGTGAATAAGTATTCAACTGCATATAAGATCATACATAGCAAAACAGTAAATAAAATATGTGACTATTAATCAGATATAGACACAGAAGTAACATAAAGCTAATAGTACTCGATATATCAATGCTTTGCTCATAAGAAAAATAGTCTTGTTTCAACTTTCCTATTAAGATGATTAAAAGGTACAATAATGCAACTCTCTTAAGTCTTCTTTACAAAAATTCAGAACCCCTTTCTCAAAGATATGAAAGGGTATTTATAATTAAAGGATCAACTGTAAAAAATAGAAAATACTTGAAATGTTGAGGAGGTTCAAACAAACAATCCTTAAAATAAAATTAAAGATAAAAATAGAGTTTGTTGGAACAATTCATCCAGAATGAGAAGCCTGATGTAATCTCATTTGCTACCTGAGTTCGTAGATATCTATCATAGGCTTTAATTCTAGAGGATGAGCTGGCTTTAATCGCATCTATCCCGCATAAACTGCCTTGGGGAGTGCTAGTAGCATATGAGCAATGGTATTGGTTAAGCACCGTAACATAAGCCATTGGTTATGTGGTTTGACCAAGTGTTGGCAATAATGTTCAAAAGTTAGCTTAGATAACTTTTTGATGTTATCTGCCTTCGTCTTAGACCAATCCTGCCAGTGTTTCACTAGTGTTTTGACATCAAGAAAGGCATCTATAGGGAATTCTTGTATCAAATTAGAGTTTAACAAATTCTCATGAATGGTTTCAGTGAGGTTATTTGTGACATCCCTTACACTAAAGATGGTTGCTTCTGCCTATTTCATTTTCATGTCCCAGTCCAAAAAATGGATTTCCTTCTGTGAATCCTAAATCCTTAGAGGATCAATTGCTATGCCATCTGTGTTTTTCTACAAGGAAATATAGTCAGAAATATTTTCTTCAATGTCATCAAAGTATGTCCTCATATCAGACAATTGATTCATCAATGAATTACTTGTCTTACACGGATCATTGACTGTTGTTAACTTCTAGAAAAAAACAACTCGTTGTTGAGCAAGGAGAGTGTTGAGTTCTCCTACTTCTGTTTTGAAATCTTCAAGCTTAGGATTATCTTTGAATTGATCAATCCTAAGCTAAAGTTGTTGCAACTAATAATTTTTGCTTTTGATCTCAGATTCATGTTGAAGCTTCATCTCATCAAATATTTTCTATAGCGAGGTTACCTGTGTCTATCATCCCTCATCAATACTTTGTTTTGCATTGAGTAATGTATGTTCTAATTGTAGGATCTTGTCATCCTTTTCCTTGATCAGTAGTTGTACTTCTGAGGCTTTATCCACGGTGGTTGTAGGATATGCTCATGTGAACTGTGATAGCCTCGTTAGATCATCGATAGGGTTAGTTTTTGGTTCCTTCCAAACAATATCTAATGGTATATTTCCCAGAACTAACGCCTAGGACTGTTCAGTTATTTTCCTCTTCCTTTGTCTTCTCATGATAGCCCTGCGCTTTGGACTATAAAATACATCTAGGGGAGGGATTTATTCTATTTTGAGCACAACTTCTAATGTAGGGAGCTGAAAAGATTTCCAAATCATCTGTATTGACCACTTTATATGAAGATCCAATAGTGAGTGGGACCTTCTTTGTAATATCAAGAGTCTTAAGAGTTTATTTTGGAGATGAGGTTTGTACTTCCTGTGATGTTGTATTAACAAATTTATCAAATTTTTCCCATACCTTGTCTAGATCGTTGGTAGGTGGTGACTCCTCAATCTGCTATGTCGATGTTGTGCTTCCCTTATTTCCCTGATTGACTTCAGGATCCTTTGAAACCTGGGCTGAAACATGTTCCTGATGTGGAACTGATTGTGAAATCCCTAATATATAAAGGGGGAGATTCTCTAACCTTGTACTCATGTACTCTTTGAACTGAATAACTCTTCGGGGTTTAGAAAAGATTTAGCTAACATTTATACCTATTGATAGTCTTAAGTTGTTCCAAACAGGTCATCGAAATCATCAGGCTCGTGCTAAAATTTCTGAACTTTGCCCTAAGCTATGAAATTCTGGGCTACCTTGGTTGTGTTTTCACTCACTACTAAATGTGTTTTCAGCTGTGAAAAGAGTTCAAAGAAGTTAGTGTATTTTCAAAGTATTTCCCAAGCCACATAAGCTCTCAAAACTTAATCAGACCCTATTCATTGGATAGTGCTCAGAACAAGTTTTCCAACAGTAGGTGGAAGTATAAAAATGGACTCCTATATCAGAAACTAGAGTAGATTTAAGATGTCCTTTGAAAGCTATAAAACAAAGAGAAAAGACCAAGGCTTAGGCTTATCCCAATCGTAATTCCAAGGCCCCAAGCATAGTCTATCAACTTATCAATAGTGGGCGGGTCCCGCGATATCACAATCACGCAGTCACGCATCATTACAGTCCCACATATTGCAATCCCCCAGTCCCACAATATCGGTAAATCGGATATCGATGGGCCCAATGGAACATTCTTTAGGAATTGCGGGGGGGAATATGCTGATAGCGCAAAATCACCGAAAATTGGGCTTTAGTGTTAAAGAGCTCGGAGGAGCCAATTTTATTTAACAAAGGAATTCAAGGAAAAACCAAGGGCCGATGGGCCCTTTTCTCTCTCCTCTAGGGGGGCAACGTGTCAGAATCCTATTGGTCCTAAGAATCCATGAGATCATTGACGTCAGCATGACGTGGTAGTACAGAGATGACAAGGCAGTACGGAGGACAGGTGGCATGCTAATTCAGCTATTTCAGGGGTCCTACGGGGGCATTTTCAGGTGACACGTGCCACCACTCAGGAGGAGCCATGTTGCACTGATGACATCATCAATATTGCAACTGGTGATTGCTCAAAGCAAAGTTTCCTCCTCCTCCAAAGTCTCTCCCAGCTTGCAATTTCAATATGCGAAGACCCTTCTTGATGTGACATATTATGTGTTATACCTTATAAGGATTTCGTGATACCAAAGGCGAGAATTATGAACTGATGATATGTGGGATATTATGCAATAAAGAAAAAGGGCCCCGAACAGGAGTCTAAAGGCCCCAGCACCTTAGAATTAAGCCCCAGGTTACAGCCCGCGGTCCTGTAATGAAGAAGTGAAAGAAGGGGTTAAACCATAGGGGGGCCAAAGAGAATCAAAACCCGTCGTTCTACAATGCCTTTAAGAGTAAAAGTCTCACTATCGTAAAAGCCCCGATAGTATGGTAGAGGGCTTTAAAGACGGATGGGTCGGTAGCTGAAGCATTGAATGAAGTATGGCACATCGGTAAACTAGTATAGGGGGCTCAGGAAGACTTAATGGCTCGAATTGGGGCTCCACTCCGATATATAGCAAAGGATTGTCAGGACAGGCTCCATTTCTACTCTGCAACAGGCACTCACAGCCGAACCACTCCCTAATTTAGATAACGATCTATTCAGGCAGTTAAGGCGGAAGTGACAAGAATTGGCCAAGCAGCAGCAAAAGCACATCACAGCTAAGACGTGGCTTGACCAGGGGCCTTTCACAGGAAGAACAGGGGGGGAACTTCCTCCATCATCTCATCGTCTTCCTCTTTATTTTCATTATTTTATAATTTTTGTTTGTTTCCAAGAAAGGAATCAGATCCTTAGAAATATTTTTGGGGCAGCATGAGCTATCACAGGCCAACATAGCAAGTACATCAGATAGCTAGCTATTGGCTTAGATATTTTGTGACTATAACCCAAGCTCCCTTATTCTTATAAAGAGGGAGGAGAAACACTTATGAAAGGGTTCCAAATTTTTGCACCTACTTGTCAGGATTTCTGTGATTCCACTTTGGTTCTACTTTCCTACCCATGAGGGACTTGAGTGATATCCAGCTAAATGTAAATGGACTGGTATGTTGGAATCATATTGGATTAATGAAACTCCCTGGTAATTCCAAGCAGATCAACGTACAATTTGTTTTCCCTCCTGTTAGAGCCTAGATTGACCTCAGGCTGAAGAAAGGCAATCCTAGGATAACCACAAACCAAGCTTAACCTGGTAGCTAGCCCTACCAGGTAGGGAGAGGGCTCTCTCCTTATGTATCTCAGTCAAGATGACTAGAACATGAATCAAGATTTTATGATAGGTATAGTAGCTCAGAGGATTTTTATTGGATTTGTTGGTTTTGTGCTGGATCAGATGGAGCTAGGCAATTTGGGTCTGGGAAATTTGGTCAGAGTGCAGGGTGTTCTATGGGGCAAGGTAGGCATAGGCTTTTACACTTGAAATTGAGTGAGGTGAGAGGTCTAAGACTGGTGAGGAGCTGAGGAGGGCATGTAAAGATCATGTATCCTTCTCAAATAGTAGAAAACATAGAAAACTAAATGGCTTCCCAAGGCAAAGCACTGTAAACAATGAATTCTACCTATCTATATTGATATCATTCAGCTAGATGAAGTGAAATAGATTGCGGCATACATAAAACATGTGAAAAAATGATAACAAAAGAAGAAACTA
Source organism: Pinus taeda (assembly GCA_000404065.3). Taxonomy (NCBI): domain Eukaryota; kingdom Viridiplantae; phylum Streptophyta; class Pinopsida; order Pinales; family Pinaceae; genus Pinus; species Pinus taeda. The sequence continues at coordinate 118,437 of APFE030497843.1, read as the reverse complement.
TGCAAAGGCACCATACCACAAGTATCCCATAAAAATAGTTGCAACTCCTATTAATTTCCTTGCCAACTGCTTACAAATGATGTACAATATTGTTCAGAGCATCCAAGTGTATCCAACCCTTGAAAATGAGGAAGAAAATACATAATATAGACAACCAAATCACTCATCCTGACCATCCATGTTCGATTCCATGAGAAGAGGGGTTGTTACAACCATTTCCAAACATGGACTAGGAATATAGACAATCAAACTACTTGCCTCTGTAAGCATGGAAACTGATTCATTAGCCTCAAAACCACATAAAACTAATGAATCTACCATCTAAAACTATTTTACCATCATAACTACATGCCATGCCATCAATTACATCATAAAAACAACCCTAAGGAGAGAGAAAGTGAATCCATGGTGAAAACAGGCGAAATTTTGGATTTTTGGACAAATTGGTCAAAAGCACAGCGCCACTTTCCACCTGCTTTTGAAGGCCTTCCCCTTAACAAAATTGATCCCAAGATAGCTCATTGGAAATGTCTTCAATTTAGTTTCTGGAACAACTTGAATTTTTGAATTTGGAGGTCATTTGCCCCCTCAAAACTTGAATCTCCCAAGACTACTTCTGTGTGTCCAAAATGAGGCAGAAAGGTCATCTTTTGGTAGTTTTTGGACCTTTTGGTGACCCAGATTTGCTTCAAAACCTCTGAAAATTTCTGGGGTGCATGTTCTCATCCTCCTGAATCCAAATATGCAAGCCTTTTGTTCATCTGACGCTCCAGGGAAAATCACAGCGCCGGTGGCGTTGCGCTTCTAGGCCAGTTTCCTGTGTTGTAAATTTCAAAATTTGAAAAAGACAAAAAAAAAACTTCAAAACTTGCCTAGATTTAGCATGGGACACCACCATCAATTGCTTTGATGGTCTAGTGAGGCTTTAGCCAATATTTCCAACTTATCTTTCTCCTTTTTTCTCTTTAAAGCCTTCCTCAACCTAGCTTTAAGCTTCCTGATCCTCATGTTACAGATTTTGTTGTGGGTCATGTAATGGTAGGCCATGTGGCAAAGCAGCTTCTTATCCCTATTGGCCTTCTCAATAAGCCCCTCAAGATGTATGTTGACACTCTCAAGCCATGTTTCCCTATCATTCTCAATCTCTTGCTCAATTGGAGTAAGCTTGACATGAGCCTCTATGGCCTTTTGCCTGTTTTCTTTGATCATTTGCAGCTCCATGAGGAGTCGCTTGTCGCTCAATTGTTTGTTTTCCTGCTCCAAATATCTGATGGTGAACTTAGCTCTCTCTAAGTTATCTACCAAGGATTGTATTTGAGCTTCCCTCTCTTGAATAATGATGTCCTTGACAGTTTCTTCATCCTGAGCTTCCAAGTCAATGATGTCAACTCCATGATGAGTAAAGTGTTGTTGTGACTCCTCATGCTCAATGAGATCAAAATCTCTTCCCTCCTAATCACCAAGATCCTCCTCTTGCACCTTTCCCTTGCCTTTGCCCAACTACTCAACCTACACCTATTTTGTTGATGACGAAGGCAAAGCCCCTTCCACACCTTATGGACCAAACATTTGCCTGTAGAGTGATGATGAAGGCAAGGCCCCTTCCACAGCTTGTGGAGTAAGGACTTGCCTAGCAGCTACAAAAAGTCTCCTTGTGCCTCTCTGATAAGTTACATACACTAGCACCTCGGTAGTTTTGGTTTCCTTGGCTTCTTCCCTTGTTTATCCATGGCTAGAAGGACCACCCTCTTCTTGATGCATTGATGAAGGGATTTGTGGACCTTTGAATATCTCATGGGCAATGAAACTCTCCCATGGAATGTTAAGGAGGCTAAGCCAGTGTAAAACAATGATTTTAATCAAAGAGTAATGATATATGTTATTCAACTGCTGGGGGTATGATTTCCTCTGTACAATATGTGACATCTTCTCAATGTTTCTAAACATGAAGTAAGGAAGATTCAGCATCTTTACTCTAGTGAAATGCATGAGGAATCTAATATGGTAGGCATACAACCGGGAGAACCTACCTTCACAAGTAAAGTACTTTATAATAATCCTCATCAAAGGCACATACCTATTTTCCAAAATCTTAAAGGGGAATAGCTTCTTCACTTGATTTCTGTATTTAGCCTTGATATAGGGCTCATAGTAATCCTCATCAAGATCATGACCCTTGTACCATTTTTCACCCACATTAGGAATTCTAGTGGCCTATGAAATGACAGCTAATGAAATTGTGAAGGTTACTCTGTAAAGTGTCACCTCATTGTTATGAAAATGAGTCACAAATAGTCTAGCCAACTCATGGTGAAACTGTATTCTCTCCACCATCTCACAAAATTCAAAACATGCCAAGTGTCTAAAACAAGAAACTGCAAGTGGCTAGTCCTGTAACTCTGTCAAACTAGTGGGCTCCTCTCTAATAATTTTTCCTCCTTCATGAGGCTTCCTTTGTTGTATGTTTCTCTCCCTGGAGCTATCACTAAATCTCTTCCTCATACTCATAATCACTATCTCTTTCCACTGTTTTCTTTTGGTTTTGACAATGTGGTTGTATATGGATAATTGTGGATAGTATTGTGGAAATAGGGTGGAGGAATGAAATGGGCAGAGTGTATGAAGGAGGGAGTGTGAAAATGTATGTGTGAACAAAGTTTAGGGACGGGAGTAAGGTTTTAGGGATGTGAGTAGGGTAGAGAGTGTAGGGTTTGGGAAATTGTATGTGGGAATGGGATTTAGGGAAAATATATGAGAAAAATATATGTGGAGTGTAATAGGATAGAGGGAATGAGGGTTTGATATCAATAATGAGTGATAGCACTAAGAAAACTAGGGTTTACAATAGCAATTAGGGTTTTACTTTAAAGGAGGAAAGACCAAGAAAATTCCCATGAAATCACCCTAAGCAACAATAAAATGACAGTACTTACCTTCAAGAGGAAGTTTGGAGGTGATTTGGTAAGCTTGGAGGAAGTTTGGGGCGATTTTAAGCCTTGATGGACAAAGCGCAACGCTCGATACAGGAGCACAGTGCACCCTTGAAAGCGCAGCGCCAGTGTATTTTTGAACTGGGAAATGCTACTAGGAGTGCAGAACCTTCCTCAAAAGCGCAGCGCTGGCTAGAATCTTGAAAAAACGCAACAACTTCAATGTATTTTCTCAATGACACTTGCAACTCGACCTTTGATCTCCTTATGGCACTTTGATCTTCAACAATAACACAATAGGATGAAAAATAGGAGGATGGCTTTATATAGCTTCACCTTTTTTTATTTTTGTTTATAAAAAACCCACTTTTATAATGTTGAGTTGTCTTTTACAATGCTTTGTTTTTCATGTTTATTTCTTTTTTCATGGCAAGTGGACTAATGCTCAGCATTACTTAATTTTGCAGTGGTAGATACTTGGCAGCATCACAAGCCTTAGGAGGAGCTTGGGATCAAATATTTCATATAGAAACAATAAAATTACATCATGATGAAAAATAAAAACATAATACTATGTTTTCACCTCAAAACAAGTTTTGAGGTGAGAACTACATTCAGCTTATCAACTGAATCATTATGATTTTAACAATGATTACTGACCTCCTCATGTGCTTGATAACCCTTATTAACAGATAATCACTGAAATTTGACCATGGAGGAAACCCTAAGACCTAATGAGACCAAAACCCTATGTAATTGATGAAATGAACTGAAAATGAGCATGAATCATGACTGAAAGGTATGAAAGGAGGTCAGCAAGTACATATCATGAGGGAAAATTTGAAGCAAACCCTACCATTAGTGGATCCATGACCTAATGGAATGTAACCTTGTTAGAATGGGACTCCTCGTATGAAATGAAAAAGAGTAAATCTTGATCACTGATGGCAGTGTGAAGACACTGACACTAACACCTTTTGTAATCCCATTGCATATATGGTTTTCCTTCTCTAAAATAGGGTGATGAATTTGTCGGTTTCCCTTTGATTCATGGATTTATCTAGGCTACTAAATAAGCGAACAGTACATGTGCATAAGATAGATTTACTTGTGTTAGCCTATAACCTACAGTACTTGTGTACAATACATATTTACTTGTGTTATTTGATTAACCTGCAGTACCTGTGCGAGCCCAGATTTTCTGTTGTTGTTTAGCGCAAATGGTACCCATGTTATATCTGGTATGAAACCTCAGTAAGTACTCTACTCTTCCACATCCTCTCTCTTCCATATTTCTGTTGGAACATTGTTGCTTAGGATAATGTCATGTCTATAGCCCTCTGCATCGAATTCCCTCCTTCCTTTCCTCCTCTCCACTTTACTACAACTTCAATATAAAACTGCATGTTGTTGTGTGTCAGCCACCAAAACCAAACATTTCTCTTTGAGGTTGGCCTAATATACCCCCTGAGCATTTGGATCCACGTATCCTCTTGAGTTTACCTGCATGACAGACTATTGAACCAAGCCCCCCTTTATAATCTTTTTAACTACGTGACAATTGGAGTGCAACAGAAACCTCACTCATAACCTTTCATGTACTCCTCTCTTTAAGATGTCCTAAGCACTGATCTATAATTAATCCAGAGGTTGTCTCTGGGAATATTTTTATGTCTCCCAAAGCACTCATGTAGCAGGTGCACTTAAAATCTACAACATCTTTCTAGCAATATTTCCAGGAAACGGATTAGAATATTTTTCACTGGGTACGACAAATTTTCACATTCCCTCTGTTAGGTGAGCAAGGGAAGTGTGGGTTGAAGACATCTCACCTTGGCGACTCCATTATTTCTATTTTATGGTAAACATCCTGGTGACTCCATTGTCCACATCTGTATTTGATTATCCTGGCTTTCAAGTGGCCCCATACTCACTCTGATGCTACAGCAGCCAAGAATTTTACATACCTTTGAACCTGAGACCACTCATCTAGGAAGCTTTTCGAGATGGCTCTTCCTGCATTTCTAGCCAACAAATTTTCCCCACTGGATTTTTCTTCTATTGTTTGTTATCCCAATCATTTCCCTTTGCTTCGAGAATGGTATACCTATTTACCTAGATTCAATGGGAGCACATATAGAAGGCATGACTAGCACCTCAAAGAATTCCATGAATGCATGGAACAATAGGGTATTTTTCTTGAAGATGTACAAATGTAGTTGTTCATGTATTCTTTAGAGGAGGATGCTAGAGTCTGGTATAAAATAATACCACGTGGCAACATATCTTCCTTAAAAAAAATTCATATAGCATTCAATCATTATTGCAAAGAACTATATCCACCGAATGCTCTATTTGAAGATTGTTGTGCACATTTTAATGATAAAGACATTACTGAGATTGATGACACTGCTGAAGATGTTTGTGGATCTTCACTCCAAGAAAACATCCACTCACATCAAGAAGCATCACCAAATGAGCAAGAAAGAGAAGAAGGAAATATCATCAAGCTGCCAACAAACCCTCAGGGATCTGATTCGATCGGATTGGATGTTTCTCATTCCTATGATGAATACGACTCTGGTGGAGAGTCAAGTGATGTAGAGCCACAATGCTCCCATTTATGGAAAGCTGCACAAGAACCTCCTCCGATTTATGATTCATGTTATTCACAGGAGGATGAGATGGTCGTGGAGATTCAAAAGGAGTTGTTTGCCAGCAAGTGGGGAGAAAGATCCCAACAACAATTTTTTCAAGAAGAGCCCAAAGTTGAAGGACCACCCAAAGTATGTTATTGCCTGTCATAGAAAGGTTCCTTCCAGGAATTCTCAGCAGATTCTCCAATCTACGACTCTTACAGTTCAGACAATGAAGAATCTATTGCAGATTTCCAAGAGGGTTGGCCCTTTGAAAAATGGGTAGTAAAAGATCAGCAACAAGTTTTTCTTGAAAAATCTAAAGTTGAGGAGTTAAACAGTGTTTGTGGGTGCCCTAACCAAGAAGACATTGGTCAGCAGATTGTTTGTGAAAAAGAGGTAGCTGCAAACTTTCCTTGTCAATTCCATGACCCTGTATCTAAGTACATGAGCATATTCTTAACCCAGCAGTAGAGATTGTTTCTGCGGTATGCATCAAAGCTTCTTATTTGCATATTTTTCATGGTGCATGCTTATTTTGTTTTTAAATTTCAGCAATATGAAGCCATTAGGCCCAGCACACAAATGCTAACCTGGCTCCATTAGAGGGTTGAACTCACTTAGGTGAATTGATCCCTGTGCATAAGTAGGAATGTATATAAATAATCTCACTAGCTAAGCATTCACTTTCCAATTGTTAGAATTTTTATTTATGCATTTTAGTTTGATGAGGAAAGCACCCCTGACAAATAAAGTCCCATGGATATTTTCTAGTTATATTGATTCATTATATTTCTGACTCCATGCCCAATGGTGAAGGATACTGGTCTGCAAGTTCTCGGCACCTTGCCAGCAAGGCACTGTCCCTAGTAGGAGCCAATGTTGTCACTCACTGCTAAATGTGTTTTCCATTGTGAAAAGAGTGCAAAGAAGGAAGTGAAGTTTGAATCCATTTCCCAAGCCACATAATCTCTCAAAGATTAATCATACACTCAACATTGGATAGTGTTCAGAACAAGCTTTCCAATGGCACGTGGAATTCCAAAAATGGACTCCTAGATCAGAAATTAGAGTATATTGAAGCTTCCCTTTGAAAGCCAAAAAACAAAGAGAAAATACCAAGGGTTAGGCTTATCCAATCACAATCGCAGGGCCCTGGGCACAGTCTATTGGCTTATCAGTGGTGGGTAGGTCCCTTGATATCACAATCTCATAGTCCTGAATCCTCAAATCCCGCATCATCACAGTCCTGTGATATCAGCAAATCAGCGATTGGAAGGCCCAATGGAACATTCTTAAGGAATTGCAGGGGGAAATACGCCAATAGTGCAAAATCACTGAAAATTAGGCTTTAGTGTTAAAGCACTAGGAGGGGCCTATTTTATTTAACAAATGAATTGAAGGAAAAACCAAGTGTAGAATGGCCCTTTTTTCTCTCCTCCAGGGGGGGCCACGTGGCAAAATCCTATTGGCCCTAAGAATCCACGGGGCAGCCGACGTCAGCATGACATGGTAGTAAGGAGATGACAAAGGACACGTGGCATGTTGATTCGGCTTTTTTAGGGATCCTATGGGGGGGTTTCTAGGTGACACATGTTACCACTCAATAGGTGCCACATGGCACTAATGATGTCATCAATCTCGTAATCGATGATCGCTCAAAGCAAAGTTTCCTCGTCCTCCGAAGTCTCTCCTGGCTTGCGATTGCGATATGCGAAGACCCTCCTGAATGCGATATATTATGTGTTATACCTTATGAGGATTTCACGTCTGATAATCGGTCAGCGCTATGAAAGGGGGTAAAGAGGCTTCCTCTCCTGTGTTATGATTGTGATACCCCAGGTGGCCCTAATCCTGCATATCAGTGATCGCAAGGGTCAAGGGGAGATACCAAAGGCGAGCATTATGAACCACCGATATGTGGGATATTATACAACAAAGAAAAAGGCCCCTCGGACAAGAGTCTAAAGGCCCTAGCACCTTAGGTTTAAGCCCCAGGTCACCACTCGTGGTCTTGTAATGAAGAAGTAAAAGAAGGGGCTAAACCAAATGGGGGCCAAGGAGCATCAAAACCCGTCGTTCTGCAATGCCTTTAAGAGTAAAAGTCTTGCTGCCGTAAAAGCCCCGATGGTATGGTACAAGGCTTTAAAGACGGATGGGTCGGCATCTCAAGCATTGAATGAAGTATGGTGCAGCGGTAAACCAGTATAGGTGGCTCAGGAAGACTTAATGGCTCAGTTTGGGGTTCTACTCTAATACACAACAAAGGACTACCAGGACAAACTCCATTTCTACTCTATGACAGGAACTCACAATCGACCCACTCCCTACTCTAGAGAATGAGCTATTCATGCAGTTAAGGAAAAAGTGACAGGAATCATTCAAGCATCAGGAGAAGCACATCATAGCTGAGATGTGGCTTGTCTAGAGGCCTTTCATAGGAACAGCAAGGGAGCACTTCCTCCATCATCTCGTTGTCTTCCTCTTTCTTTTCATTATTTTGTAATTTTTGTTTGTTTCCAAGAAAGGAATAAGATCCTTAGAAATATTTTGGGGTAGTAGGAGCTATCACAGGCTGAGGCAACTAGTACATCAAACAATTGGCATTTGGATGGGATATTTTGTAACTATAAACCAAGCTCCCCTCTTCTTAGAAAGAGGGAGGAGAATATACACCTACGGGTCAGGATTTATGCGATTCCACTCTGGTTCTACTTTCCTACCCATGAGGGACTTGAGTGATATCTGGTTGAATGTAAATTGACTGGTATGTTGGACTCATATTGGATTAATGAAACTCCCTGGTGATTCCAAGTAGATCAACGCACAATACGTTTTCCCTTTTGTAATCCCATTTCATATATATTTTTCCTTCTCTAAAATAGTGTGATGAATCTGTCTATTTCCCTTTGATTCATGGATTTATCTAGGCTACTAAATAAGTGAACAATACCTATGCATAAGATAGATTTAATTTTCTTAGCCTATAACCTACAATACCTGTGTACAAGAGAGTTTTACTTGTGTTATTTGATTAACCTGCAATACCTATGTGAGCCTAGATTTGTTTTTGTTGTTTAGCGCTAATGGTACCCATGTTATATCTGGTACGGAACCTCTGTAAATACTCCACTCTTCCACATCCTCTTTCTTCCATATTTTTGTTGGAACATCGTTGCTTTAGATTATTTCCCATCTACAACCCTCTGCATCGAATTCCCTCCTTCCTTTCCTCCTCTTCACTTTACTACAACTTCAATATAAAGTTGCATGTTGTTGGGTGTTGGCCACCAAAACTAGACATTTCTCTTTGAGTTTGGCCTGATATACCCCCTGAGAGTTTGGATCCACCTATCAATTTGAGTTTACCGGCATGATAGACTATTGAACGAAGCCCCCCTTTATAAATTTTTAACTACATGACAATTAGAGTGCAACAGAAACCTCACTTATAACCTTCCATGCATTCCTCTATTTAAGATGTCCTAGGCACTAGTCTACAATCAACCCAGAGGTTGTCTCTAGGAATATTTCTATGTCTCCTGAAGCACTCATGTTGTAGTTTCACTTAAAAGCTACAACAGGCTAGATCATACTACCTGGGCTGAATAGTGGGAAATTTCATACACAGTCTATTATCAATTTCAAGGATTGCATGCTTGAAATTATCTAAAGTAAAAACTCCATGGCGAATAGGAAAATATGGCCAGATAGATTTTTTGGCTTCCTTAAGGGATTTGGTTAAGCCATTGCCCACAGTTTGATAGGAAACTTCTCGGGCTAAGAGCTTGCCAGGTACATAGAGAGGGAGGACATGAGGGGCAGCTAGGCTTCCATAAATCCTAACATAGGTGAAAAAATCCTCTCCAAACCATTTGCCTATAGCTGTAAGGTCATCGTTGGCTTCTCTAGAAAATCCAGGAGGTCTCTCATCAAAGAAGACTTGATATAAGGGTAACATCATTCCATGGCAGATTTTATAAAAATGGGGTTGGTAATTGCACTCCTAGAGGATTTTATGGTAAATATGGATTAGGGTAGGGTCTTCAAGGGTCCATTTCCATCCCATAGATGGAAAGTCAGAGGTGAAACACAATGTGTCCATAATATAAGCACTCATGTAGAAAGGGGCACAATCCTCGTAGAAATATTGTGTTTGCTTCAGTAGGCTAGGATTTAGGAGAGTAGAAAGGGGCACAATCCTCGTAGAAATATTGTGTTTGCTTCGGTAGGCTAGGATTTAGGAGACTAGATTGTTGGATAGGATAATGGCCCAATCCATAATATAGCCTTTAGAGGCAACCTCAATAAGGGGAACCCATTCTACCATGAACTTTTGTGTATTAGGTTGTCTGAACAGTCTACGCATCATAACATCAATGTGTCAATGAGGACTAGCAAGGGAGGCTAGAGAACACATACCCTTGTCTTCATGTTTGTGCTTGTTTGGCTCATGCCTTCACAGCCATATCGAGTCCAACTGAACTGCACTTTCTGTGGCAAAATTCTGAAGAAACTGCACATTATAGATTTATGTGGCTCTGATAGATGATACATCCTTCTTGATTCTTCATCTTTAAATGAACCAATTAGTGTTTGTGTCCTCAGGGCTATGAAGGTTCTATCTGCGATGTTCAAATTGTCAATAATCCATTTGACCAAATCAGTGTATGGCATAATGTTTGGCTGAGTTGCAATTTGATGGAAATTGAATTGGAGATGTCTGCCTAGGCAGTTTCTGAAGTTGAGGTAGAGTCATCTTGCGCTATGACTTGTCTCATAACTACTTTGGGTTCTTCTTCTTCAAATAGTCTATACATGGGTTCCCAATAAGAAAATCCGAAGTCTGTAGTGCATGTCGTATCATAGAACAATGGAGGCATCTCAGTAACCTTTGGAGTAGGTGGAGCTGGCTGTGGTGGCACCATTGGTTTCTTGTTTTTCTTAGCAGCTCTCGACATTTCACCTAAGATGTATTTACAGGGACTAACCTGCAATAGAGATAACCAAGAAAATAAGGAGCAAACACTTAGAGTTAGAAACTTAAGGTTAGGGAATTAACACAAAATCTCGAAACACTAAATAGGGTCAATCAAATCAGTTACATTACCGAGAACCATCAATATCCTTATAAGTAATCATAAATGAAAAATCATGGATTCAATTGCTCTTTGCACAAGTGAGCGATTCGCTAGATTATTTCACATCTCAAGTTTCTTTGGCATGCATATTATCTAATTCGTGAAATCTTCCTTTTTCCGATATGCAATGGACTAACCATTTAGACATGCGACAAAGGGCTTGTAGATGGAATTATCGCATCGGAAGTTCCCTTGGCAAGACTCATCTTGAGTTTTGTGATGCAATATGAGTATTGCGACGAGGAAACTGCGATGGAGTACTTCTTGCAATATCAAAGAAATATTTATCAGGAGGCCAAAGTTGTGGTAGCAATGGAAAGTGCCGATATAACTTTTCATTATTCTATTTGCCATGATGACGTTTCTTGATGGCAGGACCAATTCTAAGCTTTGCACTCATGGAGGGTTTTTCTTTATCAAAGTTATATATGGCCTGCCGTTATTTCATTAAGTCTTAGGCAAGTTGCGTCACACTTTTCCTTAAAATCTTGCTTTGCTCTAACCTATGTGATTGTGGATAAGTGATATGTGAAGGGTCCTCATAACTTTTTGCTTTAGTTATTTGAATTCCAATAGATTTAAGGCCTAAGTGCGGATAGCATATTTTTTTAGTCTTTTGGAATCTTTAGTTTTATTATTTTTTAATTGTTAAAAGTCTCTAAATTTTAATTTTTTTAAAGGGTCCCCATTATTGGCTACATTAATTTATCTAATCATAATGGAGGTTTGTTGAATGACACAATAGTTACTTGCCTTGGTCATGAAACAAGCTAAAGCTTATAACTTTAACACCACCACCAAATTTAATGTTGTTGAACTAAAGTTGGTACACACTGATACATTGTTTGACTTGATATTCATATTCTCAAATGAAAATATTTATTCAGTAGTTAAACTTGTATTATATGATAAGTACCGAATTAAGTACATAGTCTCTCAAATTACAGAACTGGTGTAGCAAACCAATTGTTAGGAGAAAATTGCAACTAAAATCCAGCTTTTGTTGCTTTAAATCTATTTTAGTGCCACCATTCCATGGATTTTGACCAGGCATGGAATGGTTGTTGCCCGGTGTCATTTAAATTTTTGGGATTCTGAAATGCAAGAAAGAAGACTCCAAGGGGCTTCTTTCCCATAATTATTCTTCTAAGCCTGGAAAAGAATAAGTGTGTACTTAGCAAAGCCCTATCTACTTCCATCTCGTAAATTTTAACGAGCCTGAGTTATATAATGCTCGAAGTGTTCAATTTTAGAGAGTCTGAAGGACTCAAAGTAGACTCTAGGGGGGTTTCTTTTTCGTAAATATTTTTCCAAGCCCATAAAAGAATAAATATGTACTTGGCATATCCCTAACTGCCATTGTCTCATTAATATTAACGATCCTAGGTTAGTTAATGCTCAGAACATCCAATTTTAGAAAAACTGAAAAATGTTCAAAGTAGACATTAGGGGATTTTTTAGGTCTAAAATGCGCCTCTTAAGGAAATTATAAAATAATAGTGGAAATAATAAAATAAGATTAAATGACATCATCAAATTTTAGAGGGAAAAAAGAAAAAACTATTTTTTCAACTCGTATTTTCAACTTATCTCCCTATGGGTTTACTCAAATTTCAAGCGGAATCGTTGGATGCATAATTTGATTCCTTGTCCATGGAGTACCTAGGTTGCATACTTTTTATGGACCCTACTACATAAAAACTAAGAAATACATGAAAAACGTGATTGCAATCACATTTTTTCATGTATTTCTCATTTTTCATGTAACAGGGTCCATCGAAAGTATGCAACATGGGTACTCTTTGGCTAAGGAATTAAATTTTGCATCCAACGAGTTCTCTGACTCAAAATTTGAGTAAAACCTTAGGGAGATAAGTTGAAAAAGTAGTTTTATTATTTTATTATTTTTTAATCTTTTTACTTTTTTACTCCAAAAGTGGTGAATAGTCCCCCATGGTTGACATCATCATCTTGAATCCTATTGGTTCTTATAAAGTTTATTTTGGGTGTACATATTTCTTAGGAGGCCCATTTTAGACCTCAAAAGTCCCCTAATGCTCGAGAGGGTCCTTTTTTGTAAATAATTCATCAAACCCAGATAAAGGAATAAACTTCACTTGACAGATTTCCTATTTATTCTAAGTGAGCTACGAAGGAAGACAAAAATAAACCCACTATATTTATACTATGTACATATATATTAAAATAATAGAAATTGATTAGAAGAACCAACAAGAGTTGGATTCTCTTTTTCAATCAGCTCAATTTCTGGGTTCTGCTGCACATTTTGAAAAAAAACTTGTTTGGAAAGTGGGCAGTGGTAAAATTTCAAATTGTGTCCATTCACCACAAATTAAGTCTGGTCATCATCAATGGTCCTAATTTTGACTCAGCCATTGTAAAAAAAATTCTCCACTGTGTAGGGTCCCAGCCATCTAGTAGAAAACTTTCTCTTGAAGTGTTTAAACTTACTATCATAGAATACTGCCCAAACTCCAGATTGAAAAAAATATTCTTAATATACTTATCACGCCATCGGGCCCTTTGATCCTGCACCAACATAGTCTTTTGGAGAGTATCCTGTATGATTTCATGGATTTCATTTTGCTAGAGCACCCTATGTTTATGAGCTTCGTCTAAATCCTTCCCAAGTTGAGGAGTAGTTTGAAATGTTTTTACCTAAAATTCAATGGGTAGCAACACCTGTTTCCCATATACCAACTCATAGGGAGTGTATCCTGTTACATTTATCCATGTTATTTGATAAGCCCAAAGTGCTTCAGGTAACTTGTCAGCCTAATCTCTATGGTGCAGCTGAATTGTTTTAGTAAGAATAGACTCCAAGACTTTATTAGTAGATTCTACCTATCCATTTTCCTGAGGATGGTATGGTGTAGATTTTGTGTGCTTAATCTGATACTATTCAATAATGCCTTTTACTAGCTTGGAGGTAAATTGTGTCCCCTAATCGATGACAATCTCTCTAGGTACTCCAAACCAAGTAAATATATCTTCAAAAAGGAAATCTACAACAAAATTCTCAGTGGCATAATATAAAACTTTATCTTCCACCCACTTTGTCACATAAATAGTACAGACGAAGGTATACCTCTTCTTTGAGGACATAGGAGAAATAGGCCCCACAAAATATAATGCCAACTTTTCAAAGGGTTTGATTGATACCTGAGTTTAAAGAGTCATCTCGTCACTTGGAACAGGGTTCCCCATTCTTTGGCAAGCATCACAGATGGAAACAAACTTATTGGCATCTTTAAAAATGGTGGGCCAATAATAGCATGCATGTAGAATCTTATAGATTGTCCTCTTGTCTACAAAATTCCCACCACAACGTTCACTGTGACAAGCTTTTAATAAATCATACATTTCGTCCTCCTGCACACACCTCCTCATGATTAGGTCTAGTCTAGTGTAATATAGGTCTCCTTCTATCCGTGAGTAATTGGCACTCAGCTACATAATCTTATGTTTTTCCACGGCAGGTAGGTTTTGCGGAAATTTTCCTGTCACCAAGTAATTAGCCACATCAGCAAACCAGGGAGTATAAGTGGAAATGGAAAAAAATTCGCATCGGGAAAATTATCTAGAACTGGAGCAATGTCCTGTGAAATGTTCATTCTAGACTAAGATTATGTAACTGAATTGTCTCTTCCAGGCCTTTTAGTCACAGTAATATTAAATTCCTAAAGCATAAGTAACCATCTAGTGATTCTGCCATTTGTAATAAGCTTGTTCATAAGAAATCTAATGGCTAAATGATCAGTATCGACAAAAGTTTCGTAACCAGTAATATAGTGCCTAAATTTGTTAATAGCATGAACCACTGGCAATAATTCCCTTTTAGTGATAGTGAAAATTAGCTATGCATGTCAGATATTTTTTCTAACAAAATAAATAGCATAAGGTATGTGATTCTCCCTTTGTCCTAACACAGCTCCAAGGGCTACATCTGATGCACCCATCCAAATGTGAAAAGGGAGGTACCAGTTAGGCCCTCTCAACATTGGAGCAGTTGACAATCTGTCTTTTAGAACCTGAAAATTCTTTTGAAAATCAGTATTCCATGAATAATCAACATCTTTAGCCAACAATCTAACCTTAAGTGCAGTAAGTTTGGTAAATTTTTCAATAAATCTCCTATAACACCTTGCATGCCCTAAGAAGCTTCTTACCTCTTTCTGCAATGTTGGGACTGGAATTTGTGAAATTGCCTCGATTTTTGCAGGGTCCAACTTTATCCCTATTTGTGAAACGTGATGACCTAGGACAATTCCCTCGGTCTACATCATCCTACATTTTTCATTCTTGGGGCCTATTGAATTTCTTAACAACGGATCAAAACCTCCTCCAAATTTTCCAAGGCCTGCTAAAAAGCATTGTCATACACTGTGAAGTCATCCATATAGGCTTCCACGCAATCATGAATAAGGTCAACAAAAATAGTTAGAACAGCCCTCTAGAACGTGATTGTATTATTAAACAAGACAAATGGGAGAAATTTGTAAGCATAGATACCCCAAGGGCAGGTAAAAGTAGTCTTCCCTTGGTCTTTCTAGGTTATTTGGATTTGATTGTAACCATTGTACCCATCCAAGAAAGAGAAACATTTTTTCCCTGATAAAGTATCAAGCACTTGGTTAATAAAAGGCAGAGAAAAATAATCTCTCAAACTCGCCTTGTTTAGCTCCCTATAGTCAATCCAAATTCTCCATTTCCCATTGTTCTTGGGAACGACCACTAAAGGAGATATCCATTTACTATCAGAGATGGGATATATAAAATTTGAACTCAAAAGGTTTTGAGGTTCATCTTTGACAATTTATTTTAAGGTTGGGTTCATTCATCTTTTTGGTTGTCTTACAGGTATGATTTATTCATTGTTGTAAATGTGATGTATGTAGGTGTCGGGATGAATCCCTTTCATATCCATATATTCCCAGGAAAATTCCCCAGACTTTTTTTGGATCATTTCTACTACTAGTTGTTTATGTTATGTACTTAAATTTGTACCTATATACAGTGCCTTTCAATAATTGATTTCAATAGGTTGGACACCTACTTCTCTGTTTTATTCTATGACTGCAATAGTAAATGATGCAAACACAGCAAGATAAAAAGTCTCCTGAAATTTACTGTTGAAAACATGATTGTAACCACTAAAAGAAATAGGATATTCAATACATCTTATATTAGATAAAAAATATTGCAATACATCTTCCTTTTATTGTTCTTGAAATCCTCTTGGTTGTTCTAAAGTTAGCAAGGGAAGCATGCATTCCTCCTCCCCGTAAGGGCTCTCCAACCAAAGAGGGACTTTGCTAGCTAATTGAGTAGGTGGAAAAATGGTCAATCTTTGAAATTGAGACCCATTAGAAATAGTCATTTCCCCAATTCTTCACCCAATGACAGCATCAGTAGTAGCTAGCCAAAGCTGACATGGGACTATTGGGTGTCCTGTTTTAGTAGTTTTGGGAGAAATTACTATGAAATCAATCGGATATTCCCAAGAGGCTACTTCTACCACCACATCTTCTAGGACTCTAATAGGTTTCACAACAAACTTGTCTGGTATTTCCAAGACAATAGGTGTGGGTCTTATCTCATTTAGTTGCAGTAATGTCATAGTATCAACGGTCATTTCATTGATGGTTGCTCCCAAATCTACCAAATTGTTAGGCTAAAAAGTCTCGTTGATCCCTATAGTTACTACTAAATTCCTTGGATCATCATAATTTGGTGGCAGTCCGGATATCATTTCTGACATTTGGTGTATTACTTTGATGGTATGATTCTTTTTTTCTTCCTTCCTAGTTTCTTGATGCAAATATCCTTGATAATATTAGTATAGATAGGTATATCTTTAATGGCTTGTAATAAAGGGATCTTTATACAAAAATTTCTTAGCTCGAATTCCAAATCATATTCTCTGGGCACCTTGTTTTCTTTACAAGTAATCATTCAGGAAAAAGAGGCTCATGTGGTTCTTTTTCTACATTGTTCTTTTCATTTTCCATTTGTTCAATTGATTTGTCTTCAAATTCTACATGGGGATCCTCCTCTTGTATATTCACTAGAGATTTATTTTTGTTAATCATTTTCCAAAACCAAAGTTGTATTTCGTTTATGGGGAAGGAAGTGATAACATAAGTGGGAAAAGGTTGTAGTTATATGTTTTGAATAGGCTGAGGAGGTCTATTATTAGGATTAGATATAGGTTGTGCAAGAAGTTGTGTTGGTATAGGAGGATTTGGGTTAAATGATTGTTGCATCTGTTGTGAAGATGGGTTGGTATTTCGAGGTAGTGGTAATGATTGTGGTCTTTAATAATGGAGGTGGTAATGGTAATGCAGATTGTTAGGGAGAAGGTGGGTTATACCTTTGTTGGAGCTAAGGCACATTAGGTGTGTATGGCATATAAGGTGGATTTTGTGTTGGTAATGGGGATATGGTGGCACCAAAACTTGGGATTGAAAGACATTCACGTAAGGGTTTTCCCTCCATCCTTGGTTCCGTGGTGAATTATAAGGTGGTTGGGATGACCATGAAGAACAAGATGTCTGAGGGTTCCATGATTAATACTAGGAAAAATACTGCATATTAAGGTCTTAATATGAATTATTGTTTGATTTCCTCCATAGTGGTATCCTAGAAGTCCAAGGAAGCTCACTAGTTTCAGTCCCTCCCTTGTAAATAGCTTGTAATCTTGGTAGGGAAGGACATTTTCAATGGGGTGTTCATGTGTGAAAAATCCACATACCTCTATCACATTTAGAGGACATTCTCTTTCAACATGCTTCCTTCTAATTTAGGATGGAATATAGCTAAAGTAGCCTTCACTTCTTCCTTTTTTTCTTAATTTGAAGATTATTTATTTGATCACTAATAATGTTCAAGATATTTGTTTTAAAGTTCTCCAAAAGGTTCCCCGAACATTCTAAGTAACACCACCTTGTAATTGTTTAGAGTTTCTAAACTCATAGTCCCTTGGGGTGTCACGAATTCTTTTGCCTACCTTCTTGGCTTCTAAAATAAGTCCTACATAGCTCATCTATCTCAGCAAAAGGTTTTTTATAGATATTTCCAAAACTTAAGAGATTTAAAGTTTCGATGCATTCTTCCTTTAGCTCTTTTAAGAAAACATTCCTAAAGGTTCTGTTAGACTCTGTCTCATGTCAGAGATTGATTCTTCTTCAAAACAGGGTTTTGAAGAAGAAATCATTTAAATGTTTCTTTTTAGATTATGTAATTTTTTCTTCAGCTCTTCAACTGGCAGCGACTTCAAGCTCCTATCCCTGCACAAGCACAATTCAAAACATCATTAGCAATCAGAGGCAAAAAGCTATTTGGAGAAGTCTCACTGGAGATCCCGAACACCTGTTTTGGAAATTGTCATAAATGAATTATCTTATAACATAGAACTTATTGGCCCATTGGAGCAGTAGTGACAGGCTTATATGGAAATAAAATGTTTTGATGGTGGAAATGGAGGGAGAAGGAAATATGTTGTTCCTGCAACCCACGAAGAAATACATCTGACTGCAATACTAAGTGTTGTTGCTGGTCTAACCCCTTGGTCCGACCACAATCAAAGTCCACGTAACATGTATCAATGCCAGATGGCAAAACAAACTATGGGTTTCGCTTCTCAATCTGTACAAGACCGCCAGTGCCAAACCTCATGGTTTCGAGTATGATCATCTAACTGTTAATTAACGATGCTCAATTCGACATTCATGTCATCGCACCATTGATATTTGTACATGAACCCTCACACACTCAAGTTAAGGAGGCATTGGCTTCATTGGATCTCATTTAGTAGACCAATTGATGGAAACTGTTAAAAATGAGGTAATTGCAGTTGATAATTTCTTTACTAGTTCATGGCAATCTTCTTGAACATCTTCAAACGGAAGAATGGTGGAACAATGTCAACCCATTAGTGTAAGAAGTTGTTATGATAAAGGGAGGCGTGTTGGAGAGATTCTAATGTTTGCCTATCATAGCCAGCATGGATTAATGATATATATTACTGAGTTTTTAAATACATATGGGCCACAGATGAACATTGATAATAGTCCTGTTGTCAGCAATTTTAATGCATAGGCCCTCAGACGTGAACCAATGACAGTCCAAACCCCAAGAACACAAAATTGAAACTATCGTTATGTTTCCCATATGGTTGATGATTTAATTCGGTTAATGAAAGAGGATTTTTTGTCTGGTCTTCTTTCAAAGACAGGGGATGTATCGATTGAAATAGAGGAGCAGGTTTATGTTTTCCTAGCTGCTTATACTAATCAGGAGTGCAATTGATGAGGGGTTCAATTACTTTTGTGCAATCTACACATGGCATTCGAAGGACAAATGAAGAACATGACACCTAACATTAGATAATTTTCATAATGAAATAGTACACTTGTTAGCAGATGGCAGATCATCTACAACTTCCCATATTTGAGGCATGAAATCAGAAAATCGAAGCAGTCTCAGATTCGAAGGCATGAATTCAATGGATAAAGAATGAAGTGGCACCAGTTTCAAATCGTGATAATATGACAAGTTTGGCAAAGGAGAGAATTATTCTATGCTCAAATGCTCTCGATGAAAGCCGTGGCAAAGAATTGCAACTTTGTTGCAATAAAGTTTTAGTAGACTATTTGAAAATCTCATTTTTTTGTCACGATGTATCAACATTTTCAAGTGATCTAAAGGAGTTGATTGAGGAATGATGAGATAGAAACCCATGTGTTAGGCCAATCTTTTCTGCGATTATTGTGCGTCTAGATGAAAGAAGGCCCTTATGTGTCAAATAGAGCTTGCTGGCATTGATCGCATAAGTTTTAATCCATTGTCAACTAAAGAAAATATGGTGCACGTCTTTGACACCTGCTCTTCACTTCAGTCACCTGAAGACACCTGTTGCCAGATGTATAAGATTCGTTTTTATCTATGACCTCAGTAAGTCATACGATGGAGTCTGCGCTCCAATTGTTAGGCTTTTTGGTTAGAGATTTTCAAGGGGAAAGTTATTACATGTTCTATTTATGTAATTCAGGTGAAATAGCGCAAGATTTTTTGGGTTGATTTGTTTTCTTTTACAGCAGAAAACGGGGTCAATTCGCCTACTTTTATCCTCAGTCCCGATTCAAAAGGATCAGCGCTCCATATGTCAAGCCATCAGAGGATTTTAGGGAAAGGTTGTTCTATGTTTAGCTTAGATGAAACGCCCATTTCTAATTTTTGTAATTGTAACAGAGCAGAGGTTTAGGGGGTTGATTGGTTTTTTTTTGTTTTTCCTGAACAGTATGTATTTATTATATTAGAAAAAATTCATTTGTAGAGAGGGGAGTGAGTAGAAAATTCTGAGTGTTGGAGGAGAACTGAGCTCCATTGTACAGTCTTTGACAGAGGGATTTTTAATGAAAATTTCACAGCTCTGACTTCTGAGATTCCTGTGGTATGATAATTTAGCATATGTTTTTCTCTTGTTTCATATGTAATCTATTATGTTTCATTTCACTACATGATCATTTCTAACTGAACAAATGAAGTGTTTAGGTAATAATTCATGCCTGCCATGCTTTGCCTATAAGTTTGTTCATGTTCAATGTTTTCTTCTATTTGACAAGGATTCAAAGTTATTGTTTGCCCTTGTCAGCTCCTCACCAGTCTTGCCATCTCATTTAGTCTCAATTTGATGCTAAATTTCTTGCCTACCTTGCCTCAGTCGATAACATGTGTTGTTCATTATATTTCCCTGTTTCAAGCTGTGATTTTGCCCATGCAGCCCAGAAAACCCCGTTATTTAATTAAAAACCCCTTTTTATCAGTTTACTAGCCTAATATCAGTGTTACCTTGTTGGTCATCTCCCTTATTGAAGATTTTACGAGATAGACCGGAGAGAGCCTTCTCCTGCCCTGTAGGGCTAGCTACGAGGCTGAATGGTTTGATGTAGCTTTGAGATTTGCCTTTCTCAGCCTGAGGTGAAATGTCAAACGCTAACAGGTTCTTTCATCTGAATTACATATTTGGGATTTATGGTAATTATAGAGAAATCTTTTAAGATATTCTTCCAAACTCTCGTCTTCCATTTGTTGCATTCTAAAGATGTCATTAACGTCTACTTTTGCAATAATATTGGTATTTCTTAAGAAAGACAGATTTCATATCATCCCATGAATACATAGTATGTTCTCCTAGGCTCATAAACCACCTAAGGGTTGAATCTTTCAAGGTAGCAGGAAACGATTTGAGCTTATGTGCACCATCAAAATAATTATAACTTATGCAAAGAATATCAAATTCAAACATGAAATACTTAGTATCGTCAAAAGACGTACCATGAAAGAGTGGAAGAGATGCCAAAGGAATATTTTTCATAGTAATGTTCCTAGTGATGTCCAAAATTGGAAACCCAAATGTGGTCTCTTCTTCTTCCTCATTTTCCCCACGTCCTCCCCTTGCACCATCTCTTTTGTCATCATTACCATTGAATAGACTACGCATTCTCTTGTTGTCTCCACCATAGTTCCCATTGTTGTTTCTATCATTATTCATGTTATTGTTTCTGTTGTTTTTCCTGTTCTCCTCACCTCCTCCTTTGTCACCAATTCTTCCAAGAGTTCTAAAAGTGATACGCTCTGGTGTATTACTCCAACTGGAAGAAGATTCTGTTGAGATTGGTTTTATATGCACATGCCCAAAATCCTTCTGAGATGCTCCCATTGTCGACTCTACTTGTGAAATTACCACTCCTGGAAGTATTGGCACTTTTTTTGTCCCCACATCTATCTTCAATGCAGATTGGTGTGGTGTATCTTCAAATTGTATTGTATCCTCCATATATGGTGCTTCCTTATTTGAAGCCACTATTACAACAAAGCTTTCTCAATTCTCCATGTTGTCTGCATAATGTTGAGCAGGTTTAATTGGGGGGGGGGGCGAGCGGGTGGGGTGGTCTTTATAGGACCAAACAAATCTAAAGAAAATTTCTCACTTTTTATAAATTTGCCTTATTATCTCTAGGTCTACCTTTAGCTCCACACATAATAAAAATCACTTAAGAAAATTGATTAGGGACAACCAAAATTTGGAGCAACCCCACCATAGTGGATGTGTGGCTCTCACTCACGTCTTAACGTACTCTCCCCACCCTTTAGTTGCTCTAAAAATTTATCATCAAGCCCATAAATCTACCAAAATAAAATACTACATGGACCGCTTGAAACTCCCCGGCAATGGCGCAAAAAATGTTAGCATTTTTATATGTTATTTTAATTCCTTGTATTTAGAAATGTCAATCCAGAATTCGTAATCTTAGAGTTACAAATTATTACGGTTCATATCTAAGTTTACTACTTTATACTCACTTAGTACAAATTAAGTACAAAATGCTTATTCCAATCTTTGTTCCCAATTTGAAATCAATTTTTTATTCTAATGAAATCTACTGAAGCAAAGAAATTTAGTATGTTTTTCGAATATCACACATAACTCAAATCACACCCATACAACTTAACTAATGCTTAAGAGCTTTACTGGAAACAAATTCAACAATTACCATAACCTATTTTCATAATTTAACTCAAATAACTCATTTCACTCAATACCTTCACACAAAACTAACTCCAAGGTAAAGCAAAAATCGAATCAATCCTATCAATGTTTATTAAACCTACAACTCATTCACACATCTATCTAATTCCATGAATTAATTCAAAACTAATTGAAAAATAAAATAAGTGTCTTGCAGTTCTTACAAAATCTTATGCAAACTTCAAGTATATCAACATCAATTACAGAGACCTCTTATTAAGACTTATGACCCACAAACAACAAACTATTTCATTTCATATAAGAGATTTAAGACTATATAAGATTCAACCTTCAAAAATCTGATTCAAGTTAACACATGCTCATTCAAACTTAACAATGTTTGATATCAGAGAAAAACCTACAAATTCAAGTAATTTTTATCAAAACGGTCTCACAGACTTAAGCAATTTGAAAGATAAACCTATTCTTTTAATAATCAACCATCACGAAACATTCAAATCTATAGAAGACTTTAAACATTATTCAATCACACTCCTAAGTACAGAATATTTAAAAATTACAACAGAACAAATATTCCAATGGAAACTAATTTGTATTAGTATACACACACACCTCTTATCTAACTAAAATTGATTACAAGACTTGGTCAAGGTCAATGGTGGGCCCTTTCCATGACCTAAGACAAGCTAAATTACCTCAATAAACCTTACAAATTATAAACACATGAACTCAAATATATAAAAGCCAATATCACTGATATATTAAAAGTATTTAATAAAACATAGGTACAATGGTTCCAAACTGGAATTAAAACATAGTCATATAATGTTTACAGTCACAATTCTTGCTTCATCTCGCTAAACTCTACCACTAGTAATTGGCCTTCTAAAACAATTTACAGCTAAAGATAGTTACAACTAAAAATCCAAAAAAATAGTATAAGTGTGAGTTGTGCTTAATTAGGGTAAGCCAGATTCCACGGATCACTCGTTCACTCTATCATATTTGCAATGATTTGATTGTAGCACTATCTTTAGGTTAAAGAGGTTATCACTACAACCACAAACAAGGGAAGTTTCCTTGAGATGTCCATCAGTTTGACTAGTGCCAATTCTGGAATGAGGTACCGTATAGAGTACAGAATTAGGTATCGAAATGAGTATTGAATTTCTTCCTAATGCACTCCAAGTTGGATGTTGAGTCATCAATGACTTGTCAAATGCACCCAAATCTCCATCCTCATATTTAGGAACCCTAGCAAAATGCCAGTCAATTTGAGTCAAAGAGTATAAATTTGTTAATCATCTATCTAAACTTAACCAAAGAGATGTAAAAGCAGACCTCAGCGTGACTCTTACCTCTAGATATGAACTAGAACAATTAATTTTGTATAAGATGGTTTTGAGGTGTCAAAAGGGAAAAATAGAGTAGGCTATTATGGAAAATAGCAGGATAAGGTGTCAAAAAGGGTGATAAATGTAGGGCCCAACAAAGTCTATACATTTCTTTTTTGCAAACCCTTTCACTACAAGTCTAGCCTTATGCCTCTATTTACCTCCATATTCTTCCTTCAACTTATAAATCCATTTATTCTACAATGTTGTTTTACCTACAGGTAACTTGAATAAGTACCAAGTCTGGTTATGCATCAAGGAGTCCATCTATTCTTCCATGGCTTGCTCCCATTTCTTCATGGTTTCTACCTGCATTGCTTCTTCATATCTTTTTGGTTCACCAAAATCAGTCAATAATACATAATAGAATGAAGGAGAGTATCATTCAGGGGGTCTACTTATCCTGGTAGATCTTCTAACACCACTTTCAATTGTTTGAGGTGCCTATTGTTGTTGTCGTTGTTGTTGTTGTTGTGATTGTTGAACACTATGATTTTCAGGCACCTTTACTTTCCCTATGATCTCATCAAGCGTTGTGTATTCTTTTTTTCCTTTTCCTATTTCTTTTCCTGCATTTGATCCTTATGCAAGACATTTTCATTGAATATGACATCTTTGCTCCTAATGTTTTTGTGATTTTCATAATCATATAAGCAATAACCAAAATTCTTAATACCATATCCAATAAAGGTACATCTCTTTGATTTTGCCTCAAGCTTTGTTTTATTTTATTTATTGATGTGAACAAAGGCTTCATAACCAAAAGTGTTTAAAAATGAGTAGTTTACATTTTTACCTGTCCATGCCTCCTCTGGAATACCACCATACATGGAACTTGAAGGCCCTCTTTTTATTAGATAAACAACAATATCTACAACATCTGCCCAAAATTGTAAGGGCAATCATGCATGTAATCTCATGCACCTTGCGCTCCATGATTGTCCTGTTCATCCTTTCTGACATACTATTTTCTTGTGGTGATCCTGGAACTGTCTTCTCTCTATGAATTCCATTCCCTGAACAATAGTTATCAAACACTTTGTTGTAGTATTCACCTCCATTATATGATCTGAGGTACTTCAACATCTTTCCTATCTCATTCTCACCCAAAGATTTCCATTTCCGGAAAGTATCAAATACATCAGAATGATTTTGAATATAATAAATCCAAGTTTTCCTAGTTGCATCATCAATAAAATTAACATAATAGTGAGAGCTACTGAGAGATGATACATGAAAAGGTCCCCATACATCTGTATGCCCAACCTCTATTTTTTCGATCTTCTTTTCCTTCCCAACTCTGAGAAATCTGACTCTCTTTTGTTTTCCACAAACACAATATTCACAGAAATCCAAATCAACATGCTTCAAACCTGGAAATGAATTTTTTGAGTGAAGAATTTGCATCTCTTTCGCACTCATGTTCCTAAGCCTATGATGCCACAAGTTCGTATTTGCTCCTATGGAGGTTAAAGCATTAAAAGAATTAGAAACACCGTTGTATAAATATAGCGTACCAACCTTTTCTCCTTTTGCTATTACCAGGGCAGCCTTCACCTCCCACATGTCCTGTTGAAGTTAGATATTTCTTTAGATATGGAACATGCCTTACCTCCTTTAATAGCCATTGGTTTCCATTCTGTTTCTTTATAAAAATGTTACCCATTACAACAATTTTATGGGGCTTATCATCACCCAAATGAACCTGTCCAAAATCTCCTTGAACATAGCCATGAAAATGTTTCCTATCAGGTGTGGCATGGAATGAAGCCCCTGAATCTACCACCAAGGAATCAATAATATTATCTAATGAAATAATCAAATCATCTTGCAACAAATCACTAGTCACATTCGCTTCATGATTGTTCTCTTGTTGTCCATCTCCTTTTTTTCCCTTCCAAAATTTGCAGTCTTTCTTTAGATGTCCTTTCTTCCCACATTCCAACACACTATCCCTGATCTGGATTTGGATCTTCGTTTTCTTAACTTACTGCAACTTCCTTTTCCTCTTTCCATTTTTCTTCCCCTAGTCTCTATAGTCAAAGCATTACCTTATGTCTCAGCAGAGCTTTTCTGTAGCATTTCCTCGTTAAGGATGGCACCAACAACATCATCAAACTTTAAAGTATTAGATCCAGAGACAAAGTTACTAATAGCCATAACTAAGCCATTCCAACTTTCTGGCAATGAGCATAGAAATAATAGAACCCTAACTTCATCATCAAAATTTACCCCTACATAACTTATTTGATTGGTAACCGTGTTAAATTCATTTAAATGATTAGCAACAAATCCACCTTCTGACATCTTCATATTAAATAGACGCTTCATGAGAAATACCTTATTTGAGGCCGAGGATTTTTCATATAGTTTAGCCAATGTCACCATTAAACCTTTTGTTGTCATTTCCTTTGAATTTTTTAATGCCATCGATGTTGCCAGATACAAGGGTATTGTACCTAGTGCCTTTCTGTCAAGAATCTCCCATTCTGTGTATGTCATACTTGTCAGCTTCTTTGATTTTTTGCTCAATGGTAGGTACATATATTTATAATACATATAATATTCCATTTGCATCTTCCACAGCTAGTAATTGTGGCCGTTAAATTTCTTGACCTGAAACCTACCATATTCCGCCATTTCTCCCACTCGAACTAGGAACCCTTCTCTCCTGTGTGTTCACCAATCAAATAAACAATCGGTTATGATATCAGTTGTTATAAATTAATTAATGGAGCAATGAAATACATTAAAAAAAATAATAATTGGAAACACAAATACATAAATGCATAAAACAAGAGAGACACATATATACGTGGTTCACCCAATTTGGGCTACATCCACAGAGAAACAACCAATGCTTCCTTTTATATAATCTAGTGAAATGAAGAGATACAACTTACAGGAGATCTATTGTAATTTCCTCTTCGCTCTCAAACAATCTCCTCTCTCCTTCTCACTTAAAATAATAATACACAACTGCAATACAATTCCGTCATATAAACCAAGGGTTGCCTTCTATGGAAAAAACCCTAAATAAACATAACTTCTATCAGATCATCGCCTAATGAATGGGCCAAATAACTATGAAAATTACAAAATTTTACAAGTCAACTTCATCTATTTTTAGCTTCAAGAGCACTACCCCTGAACCCCCACTAATGGGGGGCTCAAACACTCACTGCGCGCTCCCCGCCCCCCCCCCCCCCCCACTTGAATTGAAAAATTGGGCGGTGTTTTCGACCCCATTAGGAAATGGATCCAATTGGTTGAAAAAAAAAAAAAAAGAACTTTGAACAATCGGGAAGATAATCAGGCTCCATTCCCATCACTTTGATTAGGTATACCACATGAAAATCTCCTTAAAATTTGCCTCAATATGCACATCAAGTGATTGTTCTAGTCAACTTGACTGTTGAGACAAATGCTCAATCAACTTGACTGATCAATTGTTGACTATCAATTGAATGTATGTAGAATATCCAAAGATGCGATGAACCTACTTAAACAAATACTCCAACATACCCCTTGTCAAAACAAGGCTTTGAAAATTTAGGGGATGGAATTAACTTATCTTAACAATTACCCATAATTGTAGCTTCTTGAAGCCCAAGCATAGCACCAAGTCTCACAAACTTAAATTCTATTAAATGATTCTTAACTATATCACCAACTCAATCATCTATCCCAAAATAGATAAGAGACAAACCAATATTATGTACCAATTTCCTAAAATAATGAGTATAAAACTCCATGTACCTCAACTTACCATGAGTACTTGGATTTTTATCCCCTTAAGTAACACTTTTATTATCACAATATACTACAGTCCATTCCTCGCCCGAAATATTATGAGTCCACATTGCCTCGTCTATGCCAAAATTAGTTGTGTTATGATATTTTGGTTTTTGTGGTGAAACGGGAGATGACCTTTATTCTTACAACATAGAATTGTGGGTCTAAAAAACACATAGCCTGATGGATACTTTTCTCCATTTCCATATCCATCTCAACCCTAGTTGGTGTAGTTGACTAATTGGTTCTTAGTACTACAATATTTTGAACCAAATGTATAAGTTCCCTTGATATAATCCTCTTTGTACCCTTTAAGTGACTCTCCTAGAGATCCTACATGAATTAAGAGACCATCTTAACAATTAAGAATTATCAAATTGAATGTGAGTTAAATAAATAAGGCCGCCAACATGTTATCAATAGAAAGTGGCATTGAATTTCATAAAACCACAATATCTAGTTAGATTCAATCCCAATTGATAAGGTGTAGCACATGATAAATAATATTTAGCATTGAACCTTTGTAATAGATTCAATACATATTTAGGTTGATAAATAAATATAACTTAATCCATATGGATATCTTTGATGCAAAATAATAAATGAAACATACCAAGGTTGGTGATGTCAAATGTATCTACTCGTTATTTTTGCAACCCGAAAACGAAATGATCATCAACATATAATGTAATCATTAATATTTCATCATTAATATGGAAAATATAGATATTCTAATCAAACCCATAGCATAAAACCAATATTAAGGGACAAAGGGATCAATATTCCCATACCACACCATAAGAGCTTGTTTCAAATCATATAATGATTTCTTCAATCAACAAACGATACTACAATCTTTATAAAAACTTGGTGGTATCTCCATATAGAACACCCTCACCCATTCCAATAATAAAATAAACCATAGCCACAACTAATTAACAAAATGGAAATTCAGGGTAGCATGGAAATCAATAAGATCAAGGTGACACTGTCGTACAAACATAAGATCAAGTTGACTATTATAAATCAACCACTAAACAATAGAATGTATCATTGCAAAATTTGGCAATAGATAAATAGTAGATTTTAACACAAAGTGACAAAACTTAAGAAGGATTCACCAGATAAACCCATAGGAATATAGAAACCAACAAGGTTGACTCAACAATAAGCAGCAACAACACAATAATATAAAGGAGTATTAAAGTAAACCCAAACTACTTAGAATGATATTTCCTCAACATAAACAACTATAGGTCAAAAGGCACAATTAACAAGGGGTGGAAAAAAATGAGGAAGAAAAGGAGAAAAGGGAGTAAGCCAGTAGAGGAAAAGTCTTCATGACCTTTAAAATACAAGAAGATTCGGTAGGAAAGGCAACAATGGCCTCCAACTTAGCAGATGCTTTAGACTCCAAGATTCAAGAACTATATAAAATAGTCAATAAATAGAGGAACAAAACATGGATTGGGTTAGTCAGAAAGTTGAAGCATAAAAAAAATAAAAGAAGAAAGAGAGTCGAATGTTTGTGAAGTAGATGTAGAACAAGTACTATGGGTTTCTTTTGTTGGACCAACTAAATACTTTGTCTATTTCTTGCAAGAATTACTATAAATTTGATAAGATAGTGAATTAGTTATTGGCATTGAAAACCAATAGCTAAAGACTGACTAGACTACAAAAATCTTGGATAATGAATATAAAAAAATTAAAGAAATGAAGCAACAACGGCATGGCATAGGACTTACTACAATAAATGCCAATAATGTCTTTCATAATAGGTCCACTTTCTTTTCCAACTTCTGCACAAAACTAAAAATAACACAAACACTAATTTGGAGCTCAACAATCAATGAACTGCTACAGTGAATTCCAAAATTCAAGATGCATTGGGGATGCAACTTAAGCAAGAAAGATAGGTAGAAGCTAAATTGAAAGCACAAGAAAGTAATTGTTTTAGGTGGGCAGGCATGTGCATATGGAAACTACCAAGAAAAATAAGCACAACTAGGATTTTCATTGACGGGTCCACCATCCAAGAAAAATATAATCCCAATTTAGTTGTAATGAAGGATGCATCAATCAAAGGCAAATTAAACTATTTGGCCAAAAGGAAAAGAATGAATACCATAGGAAAATAGGCTTCTGAGTATTGATGTGACTTTGAAAATCTATTATAGTATTTCTCCTCCAATAAGGGGTCTCAATACACCAATTTGTGTTTGGCTTTGATCACAGACCTTAACATTAGATTATTATTATTATTATAATATAAGGTTTGTATAGAAGTATGCAAGGACACCCCACCCCTCCACAAGCCCTAAAGCATCACTACCTTGAGAAATATCTACCTTCTTTTCTCCCAATTGTGAAAATTTATAAATTGAACAAACCAGAAATCCTACTGCAGTAAATTGATTTGCATTACCTAGTTGTGTTCTTCATTTTAACAAGTTATTTTCAAAAATATTCAAAAAATATTAATGCAAATACACTGCAACCTACACCAATATACGGATCAAGTACTAAAAAATAAATGAGACAATCACACAAAGGACACACTTATTTTTGGACTAAACGTCCCCGAAAAAACCCAATGTGGTAAAACTGGTGCAACAGCTCTGAGTGTTTTCTATTATTAAGCATAAGTTTTGAATAGAAATGTTGGTTTCCCTCCCAGAAAACCAGTGACAGAGAAATACAACGGCGGAAAACTTGAGTGAGTTTTACCTCACTTCACTTAGCAAATTCTGGCTGATCTGGCAGCAAAATTGGTTGGCCTTGGCTACAATTGCGCTACCCCTTCGCAGTAATTGTGTGGGCCTGCATGGAGCTCTCTGTGGCTCTATGTTAGCTCTTCTTCCTGTTGCGTCATCTTTCCTGGATGTTCCAGCAGTTCCGATTCTGTGCATGGAAGGCAACTTTCTCCCTCTACATTGGCCCTTCTAGCTTTGCGTCAAGGCTGCGTGGGCCCAAACAGGGCCAACGTCAGCTCTTCCTGGCTATTGCGCTGCCTCCACAAGCCTCTCTCTACCTTTCTGTCAGTATTCCCGAACTATCACTACCCCTCGGCTACAAGATCTCCCTAACCAATTTCCTCCTAAGAACTTCTCACCTCAGAAAATCAATTTCCTCAATATCTCTATGTGTGTATTCTTCAACTAACCCCAAGCCTTCATTTATACTTTTCCTGTTGAGAAATCAACGGC
The DNA here is from genome assembly GCA_000404065.3 of Pinus taeda. Taxonomy (NCBI): domain Eukaryota; kingdom Viridiplantae; phylum Streptophyta; class Pinopsida; order Pinales; family Pinaceae; genus Pinus; species Pinus taeda. The sequence continues at coordinate 87,757 of APFE030497843.1, read as the reverse complement.
CATGATCTAATCTCTAATCAATGGCTAAGATTAAATTAGACTTGATCCTCGTCTCTTCGAAGCTTCTCAACCATATTTTCTTTAATACCCATTAACACTAAAATTTTCCTAAGTTTAGACTTAGGAACCCCATTAAAAATATTAATTATTTTAATAAAATACAATCCAAATGGAAGTTCACCAAATGATTTCTGGGTCTTGGAGATCTCATGTGTTTTAGCCCCTCCACAAAATTTTGGAGCTAGAGCACATCTGATGCTACCCCAAAAAAATCAACACTAATAACGTCTTAAACTATAACAAGCAACCACAACAAACTCAATAAAAACCAATAATATTCAAATCGACAAGTCATAATTGATTTTTTTTGCAATGTTTTGTAAAATTTCCATCTCTTCCCTTCTTTAAAACAAAGAAGATTTTGGGGTTAGGGGAGATGATAGAGGAGCCTAGTTGACTACCTTACTAGGATAAGGAGTTAACCAATGTCATTGATTAAGTTAACCAATTAATGTAGTTAACTTATTAGTCGAGTTGGACAACAAATCAAGTTGGTTATGGTAGTTGTAACTACCTTCATATAATATAAATGTATAAATTAAGATGTAACAGTTTTTTGTTGATTGGTCATTTATAGAAATGTTTCATGCTGCTAGTTGCATAATTACTTTGTCTCCTTCACCTCCTTCTATATATGCATGTGTGTATATTAATTTTTAGTACAATATGGTTGATTGATTACACTAGTTGTAACCACTTATGCTATGTAATCCCTTTGATTATAATAACAAGGCGAGCATCAAGTTGAAGTGGGTCTCACCACCAAAAACCATACCAATTTTGTCAAATTTTCACCCATATAGTAGATTCCCTCAATTAACCATAGATAAAACTAGGGCATCAAATGTCTTCTTAATTTCCCACGAATTAAAATAAAATCAGTACCAAAGGATTCCTTGTAAAAATTGTCACAGTATATGTCATCCAAAACACAAATACAATGATGGAAATGACTAGCTGAGTAAGGAGGTGGGAGATGAAAGTAGGTTCTTCACAATGAGTAGCAGTGAGAGATAGTTGGAGGCAAGCCAAGAGGTAAGAGAAAAGGTTTAGGTTTTCTACATAGTGCTTGGAAAAAATTATTGTTTAATTGAGGCAAGGAACTATCAATAGTGTTTTGTGTTTGTAAGATGGTAGTGATAAACTATCATAGACATGTATGGGTGACTATAGTCCTAACAGTTGACCTAGGGTTAAAGGGTAGAAAGACACATGTAGTGGAAACACCACCTTTGGATGAGGAAATATAAGTTTTTTCATTAATCTAAGGGGCCATAAAGGAACAAGGGATCAATAAATCACCCACCTAGGGAGGGATGTCACATGACTAATATACGATAGGGATTAGGAGTGGAATATGTAACCACCCACATCCACATTAACCCGCTTTTGCAAGCTCTCCAAGGTAAACATGAGTTGAGACTTACCATGACATGACCCAACCTCCAAGTTTGAGTTATGGAAGTGGGGAATATAAACCAAAACTCATTGATACTTCTCACAAACACCAAATCACCTAGGTGTCTGACAAAACCCATTGGTGATCAATCCTTGAGCTGGAAATTTCTTTTTATTAGACTTTACCTCCCAATTGCACTCTTTCCAAGTTATGCATGTGGTTGAAAAGACCCAACCACATGCATAAGCCTTCCTCCATGTGATTGCAACCGAAAATTGCCAGTTCTATGCTTGTGGTTGCAAGATCAATGCCACTTTTTTAGGGCTAGCCTACAGGCCACTGCCCAAAACCCCCCAAAACTCCCCAAAAAATTCCAGAATCAAATCTAGGATAAGCATAAGTCTAAACAATCAATACTATGGCTAAATATTTCCCAAAACATGCCAATCACATGGTAAACATTTCATCAAACATGTGGTAAACATAGAAGCTACATGTCATGAATACATATATAATCATGATCTTCTTAACGCCATCATAGAATTGTCAAGAAGGCTCATTGCCCTTTCAAGATAGTTGCAACAACACGTGTTAGCCCATGCATTCATTCATTAACTTATCAAATCATCAGCAAGGTCCATGGTAAGAGCACATCGTTTAACCATGTTCATAATGAGCATATAACCAAAATAAATCCATGACAACACAGTCATAAGATCTACACAATAATCAATACATGTGCTCATTGATCACAGAAAGAAAGTAGCTCATATTAACATATGCAAATTCCAACCAAGTTAGTGACTTCCATAGACTACCCAACCATAGATTGGGTTGAACCAAAACTCTCTTTTAGCTAATCACCCCCATGCCATATTCCAACTATGAATGTGGGATCATGTGGTTTAAATCAAAATATAACCAATTAGGGCTTCCAGAGGTTAAGCAATCACAACCCTCAACCACATTGATTCCACCTAATCAGTGCAGAAATCACCAACATCAACAAGCTTGGATGCCTTCGAATCCTTCACCATACCCAGAGGAATCATCCTATCTCCACCCATTCGTTAAGAGTTCCAGCAGAAAGCCCATCTCCACCCTTGACCATTGGAATTTCCCAAGACCGCCTCACCAATCCGAATTTTATTGGCCATCCATGTTAATTTTTCTTAGGGCTATGTTGTTCTTTGCTTTGATAATTGCATTATATTAAATTCGCCCCATAACATCATAAAATTATTCATATTTTCATCATTATTCAGCAACATACGCAGCTATGTAGAAAGAAAAATAAAATCATCAATACAGTGGAAAATAAAGGAACAATAAAATAAAACCATTCACACATAGAGACACCGGGATTGGTTAGAGACCAGGGAAAAACCCACAATGGGGAAAACCTTTTAAATTAATCTTCTTATTATATTGTCATTGAATGATTCAGCAAAAGAGAGAGTACAATAATCCATATCATCAACCATAATCCTATCCAGCAATATCAGCTAAACAACATTCATGAGATGAACCCAACAATGTTAATAATCAAAACCCTGCTTCAGAAGCCTACAATCAATTGTTACTGTTTTTGGTCAACTTTCGAACCTTGTGGTCAACGAGCAAAGTTCACGGTCAACTGATAAAACCAAACCCTATTTTCCATCCACAGGGAGGACATGTTGTGTGTGCGACTAAAAGCTTCAGCCGCATGGATGAGCTAGCCAGCATGCGGATGCAGCCGAGATTTCTTCATGACATGCCTGCTGCTGAGACCCAAAACCCTAAAACAGAGATGTGAGCTTTGGACCCTGCAAATTCACCTTCATACAAACCCATTCCTCCGTGGACATGCCTCAGACCTATGCGAGCCAAAAACAAGAAAGAGAAATAGAAGAATGATTTAAGATGATTGTCCAAAAGAGGTTGAGGTCACTTATATTTATAGCCTTCCAAGGGTGTCCAATTTTCTTTACGGACGACCTGATCAAATATGCACTGTGGGATTTAATTCGAAAAAAACACTTTCTCTTGTCCAAATTGAGTGCTTTAATAGACAAAATCGGTCCTCTTGAAAAGAGATTCACATCCCATGGCTGGAATTTGTCACTGAGCTACCAAATTAACAATCCAAAACTTAAACCAAAATAACGAACTCACTACACCATGGTTATCTAGGAAATGGCAAGGCAAGGCTAAAACCACTGTCAATCCAGGAAAATCCCATGCCAATGATAACAAAGCAACCAAATAACCAAATGAAAATACCATGCATCCAAATCTCAGCAATGGAATCACACATGCAACCTGTTATGTTAGGCCCCTATACTACTAGTGTAACCCCTTATTTTTATTAGTACAACCCACTTATTATATTGATGTACCCACGTAGTGCCCATATTGTTACTATTGTGCCCCATAGAAACCC
>APFE030497843.1:69575-80262 GCA_000404065.3 Pinus taeda | reverse complement strand
TGTTAGGCCCCTATACTACTAGTGTAACCCCTTATTGTTATTAGTACAACCCACTTATTATATTGATATACCCATGTAGTTCCCATATTGTTACTATTGTGCCCCATAAAATCCAACTATTGTTATTATTGTGCCCTTACATTATTATTGTTATGTCGGCTCTAATTATGTTATGACCCCTTAGACTCCTATATATAGAAAGGAGGTCTTTTCATTTGAATCATCAAAGAATTGTTCATTTATGTAATGTAAAGGAGGTTTCCCCCTCGAAGAGGCTGAATTTTAAGGCGTTGATCTATTTTTCTATCTTTTTCTTGAGCTGGTTTCATAACATGTTACCTGCAATGTCCACTTGTTGTAGCTGCTCTTCCAACCTTCTTCCTCATTTCTCACGAATTCCCTTACTTGCTTACTTTCTCCAAGTCCAAGTGAATGCTAGAATGCTCCAAGAATGTTATAAGTGTGTAAGAGTGTGGACGAAGAGAGCTAGAATGATCGAGAGTTAAGCCAAAAAACTGTCAACTGACAAAAACTATGAATTGTTTCTCTGATGCCTTTTTATCATTGATCTCTAGTCTTTTCCTTTCCTTTTCCCTTTATTTCTTTAATTAATTTTCATTTAATACCTTTTTGTGTTTGCCAATTTCCATAGCCATTAATAAACCACAAGCGATGCCCACTATAGTGTTTTCCCCTTCATTCAACTTGTAATACATGTCCCATGACCTTGGTCTTATTTATTTACATGAAAAATCGACCTGGGGTTGTTAAAGAGTCATCGTGAGAAAAAGGCCATCACTAGGTTGAGAAGAGCAAGAGCAGTAAATAATATGGTCAAAGTGGAAGTGGTAGAGAATAACATTCAACCTATCCACGAGGCATTATGATTCTAATTATCCCATTAATGTCTTTAATGGGGCATTACTTAAGCCATATAGCCAAATTTTTTAAGTATGATAAGCCAAAAATGTTATGCATATGGTTTTTTTTACACTAAAAGTAATAATGAGATTTTCCATTCTAGTGTTTGTACCAAATGAATGCTTTAATTATGTATAGTCAAATGATGTATGTTCTTTAACAAACAAACCAAATAAAAAAACATGCATGATGAACTACAATGCAAATAGAATTCAATGATGTCTATTAAACAACAAATAAGCCAAACAAAATGAACACGTTTGATGAATTACAATAAGAACAATGACCTAAAATTCATTTGTGAAAAATGATTCCAATATCTAGTGATGTGTAAGACATAAGTATTTATTCTTAAATAATTGTACTCATCGTAATGTTGGAATTGTAAGTAAGAGAAAAAAACACCATAGGGAGTGTGGTAAGTCATAAATAAAGGATGAGTCATAAATAGTGGATATCGATGATGATTACGTCCACGAAATATTTGTACTAGGCATATCCACCCGAAGGGATCACTTTTTGTCGGCTCAACCATGGAGCCTGACCCTGACTGTGTCAAGAGAGTTAAACTTGTGACCTCTCAATAGGAAAGTTGCATTAACAATAGGGAATCCACCAATAGAGGTAACCCTTGGGGCTAACCAATGTGTATTTATACACCTATAAGAAACCTAAATGTTGAAAGATAAACATAATTGTATTATATAATTAAACCTATAAGTACCTATAATAATTCCCTTCTAGAGGTTGTCATTTCTTTGTCAACATACTTGTTCATAAACCAACAATTAATAGGCATACAAGAGTTCTATTGTATTCATTCATAAAATAATGTAACATGTGTACATTCAAGTAGTTAGATATTTGCACGACAATAAATTTTTTCGACATTCAAATTGCTTATTAAACCTACAAAAATCACAATGCTTTCAACCATAAACAACATAGAATTAGGTTCATATCTTGATAAGAATTTTTGGACCAATGAATGAAGAGATGATATTCTTTTATGAAGATTGAATACGAAGCAATTGACTAGGACATAACAATTTTCCACCTAGCCATGGGCGGTCTATAGTAGACATCACCCCCTATCTAGCCTATGAGATGATCAAGGTGGAGGCAAACTCAAGATTCTCTCAAGTTGTTATTTTAATTCCAAAAATCATGAAAGTTCAACCAAACAACCAACTACCAAGTTTTTTTACTCAGAATAGCTTTGGCACTCACAATGCTTTCCCTACATAATGCAGGGAGAATTCTTCCATATTTGCTAACCAATCCCTCATAGGTTCCCCATTTGGTGCTCTTTGGTGTGGGCATAGAAAAGTTCAAGTTGTTATCCATTTATAGGGCTAACTTCAATAGATTTTTTTCCTTTGGTTATTTTGGAATTTATGGTAAGACTTCCCCAAATTGTATATCTCTAGACAATTTGACCCTTTTTGTTGTAAATAATCTCTTTCTTCATTTTCTCTATGGATTTTTACTATCTTTCTCCTCCTCTTTTCAAGGTTATAGTGGCCTCCTTTCATGGGATGCTAATTTGTATATTATGATAGCCTTCTTTTCTCGTGTTCGAATCTTCTTCTAGGGGTGTAATGGGGGGTCTAACAACCCATAGTAGAGTAATAATAATGGAGGCCATTCAATGTAAGGTGGACTAAATCCACTATGATTGTCATTAACAAATAAGGCTTACTATGGTAGTTAAAATTGAACAAATGATATGGAATCTCACTAAATTAGCTCTGTTAGGTAGTCAGGAGGTTGTTGTGATTAGAGTTCTCTGGTTAGCTATAAATAAGGACAAAATCTCCTAATGAATTATGTGTGGAAGAGTATTATATTTGGGGCTTAGCTCATTAGGAGGTTTCCCCCTCAAAGAGGTAAGTGATCAAGAGTGGATTATTTCCATAAAAGATCAATTGTAATATGTTTTGATACCTTAAGGGTATTTTGTTATAATCATGTACAAAATATCTTCTACATTGTCCTCATATCTTGAGTGTGATTTTATTTTTAGATGTTTTGAGTTACACTACATGTTGAGCTAAAACTCTATTTTCCTCTTTTCTATACACTCCAAAAAATGCCTCACCCTTCCTATTCAATTTTTTCCTCCTTTTGCATGACTGAAAGATGGCATGTAAGATTCTTAAGCCAGCTTCATTTTTTTTTAATTATGCGGGGGACAAATTTCCTGGTATGTAGAAGGTCATATTGTATATCTAAGAGTTGGTTTCATCCACTTCTCCTATCTCAGATTTAGACTACAAGATATTGTAGATCTAAGAGTTGGTTTCATCCACTTCTCCTATCTCAGATTTAGACTACAAGCTAGGCACAATGTCATAAAAGAGTGAAGACTATAATAATGGAAAGGCATGTATGAAAAAGGAATTGGGATTCTAACCATGTAAAATTCCCTTAGATCCCATCACCTTCCCCTCTTGTGGTATCTCAACCGCTTCAAGTGTTCATGCTCAATTAGTCTTGGTTCTTTTAATGTGAAAATTAACAATGTTTACAAGTATTCAAAATCATCATGGCATGTTTATGTCATTGTTGAATAAGGCACATTAATACAAATATCTATGCAATACATTGAAACATAATTAAATTCAAAGTACTCAAGAGGGTTGAAATTGAGATATTACATTTTACAATGGGTAAATTTTATTTCAATGCATTGGTTTCAATGTATTCCATATATTTTAGTGTTAATAAAGTAAACTTTCCTAACTAAGTTGTTTGTTGCATTTATCTTATTATCACACATTAATTCTAGAGTTTATACAATGAATAAAATAGATTTCATTGTTTTGGAGGTGACAAGGAATGAGGTTGGTGAAAGCAACTATTAGTATTAGAAATAATGAGAGGTATGGTATGTATTTCACTACAATATCTAATGTTGAGGATTTGAATGGTACTTGACTTGAATATCCTTTCACATATGATCGATATGAACATATGGAAAGCTAGGAGGTGTTATTGCAATAATTGTTGAAGAATATATATTTGAGAATATTGCTACGTAATCTATTTTTATTAATTATATGCATCCTATTACTTTATTACTATTGACCGTAATCTTCATGTAACTCTTGAAGTCAACTTCTTTATAGTATACTCTAGGTTATAAATGATACTTTATTTGTATGTATGTATGTATGTATACATAAAATGATCATCTAAATTTATGATATGGCTACCCATGAACACAAAAATCCCAGATCCATCTTATCTCCAAATTTATCAAGCATAAGGAGGGATTAAATTCCTTTATATGCACCTTTCCTCAAGTTTTGCACTTTAAAAAAGTTTTTCACCTGGAGGGATTGGATCCCTCTCGATGCTTGACAGATATAAATTTAAGATGGCTCTATGCTAATTACTCACAATAAACACATGTATACACAAATATGGATGGTTGAAAGGTTCATTTGCTATAGAATATGAACTAACATATCTACAAATCAAAACAAAACAAAAAAATATTAGTTGGTTGGATGTTCAACTATATGTTTTGAGAAATCCATCTTGAGTGAATCATCTAATCAATTAGATCTCCCTCACAACAAATCCTCATCACAACTAAGTATCAAATTACCAATGCATCTAACCATAAATAATAATACGAACAACAATAAATCATGTGCACATGTTCCTCAATGTAGAACCCACATACACTTTGCACTAGGATTTCCATCTCTTCTACCAATGAGAGTTAATATTGATAGTTTGGGCATTACTACAAGACTCAGCTAAGTAAAACCTTCTAGCACCCAAAAATATTATCATATTGGAGGTAGATTGTAGTCTTACCTTTAACTTATTGGGTTAGCTTGAGTTGTTGAGCATTGTGGATTGAAATAAGATGCCTTGAGGTCAATTCCTAGGCTAGCTACCTATAATCTATTATACCAAATGTCCTTGCTAGGTCATGCACACTATATTCTATGCCAATGGTTTACCTCGGTTATCTCTTGTCAACAATAATGAAGTGTCTAGGGATTTCCCATGCATGGTGACAAGGGAAAAAAGGAAAAATAATTATTATCACCTTTTTTAATGTACATTGTCATTGCATGCCACATCTTCAAAAAAACACAACTAGCCACTTCTACATTTCAATTTAAGAGCTTTCGAAAACAAGTTTGTTGATTAACAAATACATATGAAGAAACCAAGAGAATACTCATCTTTGTTATAAGTATATCATCATGCCTAAGTATAAAAAACATATATACATTTGTGAACCTATCATCCAACACGTAAATTAGGGCATGGGTGACTTGTAACATTGCACTAAAATAAAATTTTCATGTCATATTCACAAGAACAACAATACATTGACAACATACGCTTATTTCTCACTTAGATTCCACACATCAAACATAATCAAACTTATGAACAAAAATATCACAAGAAAAATTCCAATCTCAAATATGATATAGAAAACTCCCATTATCAGAGAGACCTCTTCTGAAAGAGTTCAAGCTCAAACAAGCTTTGGTATAATGTTAAAGAATGAGAAAAAATGGAATAATTGTATGTGAATAAAAAAAGAAAAATTACAAACAATGAACTTTGTGACACTACTTTTATTGCTTGTAATAAACACGAAAATATATAAATATTGATAGTTGAAACATTCAACTTCTGTAGAATATGAACCACCATATTTACAAATAACCAAACAAACAAAAAAAAAAAACGTTGCTGGTTGGATGTTTTAATACAGATTTTTAATAGAAGAAACATAATCAAGACATAATACCATTGAAGTTGACCATTGTGTTTCAATAATTAAATCAACTACTCATAGACACTTTGGAAAGCAATATGACCATGAAGTTTAATGATACAAACCAAGAAAACTAGAAATTGGGACTATACAATGATGACCAATTATATGCAAAGCAAAAAAAAAACTAACGTGTAATCTCACTCTATTATTGACCATTCCAGGCATAAGGGGTTACAATGTCACAATAATGATTAAACATATTCCCAAGGAAAAAAAATCATCATGTAATCTCATTCTATCATTGACTAGTATAGGCATAAGGAACTACAACACCTCTGAAACCAAAGTTTTATGAATAAAACATATATATTGTTTCCAAATGAAATTTGGGCTGGATAGGTGATCTAAATGGATCTATGAAGAATAGAAATTGCTATCTATTATTTATTTGGTTTATTTTGTGTTTAATAACCCTTGAGTTTGCCTGCATAAAATCTTATTGAAAAGGCCTTGTTGGAAGCTTGCTCACCATTGTGTTGAATAGGTCCATGGAAATCTTCAAAATGGACTAGATGAAGTGTATGTAGAGTTATTGATCATACATAGGTCTGAATGAAGCAAGGGATCTTGCTGCTTCATGCTCCATGCTCACAATCCATACAAGACATAGTCTAAAATGCATGAATGTTTTGGTTAAGGTAAAAAGGGACACATATTTTGGCATTGTAAAAAAAAGGAGGTAGTTAGAAGGAAGATGGACTAGTTGAACCAATTATTATATTTTAGGGGAGGTGTTGCTATGATACTTAACCCTTAAAACTAAATCACAAACAAGATAATAGAAATGGTCAACGCTTCGTTAAATATCAAAAGCCTTAAGGTAGGGCATCTTTGTATAATGATCCTTTTATGGAAGGATCACTTCTTGTTCACTTGCTTCTTATAGGGAGAAACCTTTCATTGAGCTAAGCTCTAATAAAATAATCTCCAATACATGATTCATAGGGAGTTCTCCATCCTTATTTAGAAATATCTAGGAATGCTTAATCAAGGTCAAATGCTAACTACCTAGTAGGCCTTCTTTAATGAGGCCACATTATATTTATCCAAGGCTAACTATCTAGTGGCCCTTATTTATTGAAATAAATATAATGGACATAGTTTGCCTCATATTGAATGGACACCATACCTACACTATTATTACTCTATTTTACCCTTTAACCCCTCATTACTCTTATAGGGAGGATCGACTATTCCACCCCCCCACCCCCCCCCCCCCTTAAAATAATTGCCCACAATGCCTGTAATAAGGATATATAACCATGTACATGTGCTAACCAGAATCCTAAATTAAAACTAGGGTCATGTTTACAAGTGCTATCTTTAATGTTAAAGTTGTCTAAGAAGCCTATCCACAAACCCGAGTCATGTGTATTGGTTTTCAAATTAATTCCCAACTTATGACCCCTAAACTTGATTAAAGGCTGAAAATTGTGTTCCAAATGCCCAACACATTCATGTGGATCCAAATAATTAGAACCATCCATGTACAATATATCATTCACATAACTTCAAATGGTTAGTTGTAGAAATAGAAGAAATACTACCACCTAAGAATATGTGAGCTAAAAATTAGTAGTCATAACTTGCTCTTGACTTCCCTAGATAATGTTCTTAGAATAAGGTGGAGTAAAGTGACCACAAAGAAAGTGAAAGAAGTTATTTTCCTAGAAATGAAAACTATATAGTAGTTATTTATATAGGAGACTTTTTTGTACTCCTACTTGTATCAACATCATTATATGTAGCATACACATTGACCTACTTTTGTGTTCATTTGTTGCACATTATTATATTCATATATCTTGTATTATCTAAATCATACTTGGCTTTTATGTTGTTGGTCTACTCATTTTGATCGAAGTATATCGTCCTTAATTTGTTGCAAAGCAACCTCAACCTCCCTAGAATCTACTTGAGCCTTCATAGTGGTTGCCATTAGTAGGATAAAATTCACCATGTTCGTTGCCATTCTTCGGTTTTGCTAGGATTGAGAGGCAACAAATTGAAATGGTTGTAACTTACATATCATATAATATGTCAAAATGAATATTTTGAAGTTATCTTTCACCTAGATTTGGTTTGGCTTCAAACTCAAGCACCTTGTCACAAGTGATTTTATCTATAATACCTAGAATACAGTTGCCACCATAACTAAAAAATCCCACATAAAACAACTGATTTTCAATCAACAACATTTTCATTTCTCAAACTCCAATTTAACTAATTTTATATCAACGATATTTTTATTTCTTTGATTTTGATTTAACTGACTTTAAATTAATAATATTTTCACTTATCAGACTCTAATTTAATTGATTTAAAATAATGATATATTTATTTCTCAAATTTTGACGTGAATGTATTTCTCAGTATATTTCTATTGGGTAGTTTTATGAGAGTAACTAAAATCTACAATTGATTTTTTCAAGTCATGCACACGAAGATTTAGAAATGGATCTAATATTGTGACCCTGTTTGTCCCCTTGAAACTTTGTATAAAGAAAAAAGTGCTCCCCTTTTGGCCCAAGAAATAACTCTCATACCACTTGTTATATAGTTAAAACTGAATCACAAACAAGAGATGGAAAAATGTTCAATACTTTGTTCAATGTCAAAACACTTAAGGTGGTGCAACATTATATAGTGATTCTTTTATGGAAGGATCAACTCTTATTCATTTGCCTCTTAGAGGGACAACCTCTCAATGAGCTAAGCCCCAATACACGATTCATAAATAGGACTTCATTCTTATTTATATCCACCTAGGAAATCCTAATCAAAACCAAATGGTGACCGCACAATGGACATTCTCCAATAAGGCCACATTATATTTACTCAGGGGTAAACCACCTATTGGGCCTTATTTAATGGCAATCAACATAGTGGTCCTAATCCACCCTTCATTGAATGGCCACCATAGGTTTTGTTATTTTAAGGAAATTATATATCTATGTTTGATATTTCGAAGGTTGTGATCAAAATATATGTAAGAATAACCCAGTATGGACTAACAAAATTTTGGAAACTAAGATTGTTTTAGTTGTTTATTATCCTATTAGAGGGCTTGGACAACCTTATTACAATATTCCTTCAATATCTCCAAGGGTACTTAGTTATCCCCGATACATTATCATTATAATAGAATCTTAACGTCCCTACAACATAATAGAAAAAAAGAGTAAAACAACATAGTGTCAAAATTCGATGATGTTTCCATTTAGTAAACATTAATACAATTTTGTTTCTTTAGTAATAAAAAATTGAAATAGAGAATGTATCCTTTGAATTATTATTTAGTTAAATTTCCCTCCTACATCAACAAAGCATATATAGACATTTCATTTTCCTTTGAGTTATTATTAATAAATGTGATGAAAAATAATACTTACCAAAACAAAACAAAAAAAATTACCTCCTAAACTTGGTTCATAATAGGCATTATTATAGAGTAAGATAATAAGTGGACTAACTCAACCCTTTTTCTATTTAAATTCTTCGCCAAATATGTTAGGAATTTTGTTGAAACTTTTATTCCCACCTATTGATGGGGACAATGAATATGGAGCTTTATGGTTAGGAGGATTGTCATTTTAAAAATACCTAGAGAGTTGGAATTTTTAAAAAAAAATGAGGGGTTTACAGTAGAACTTTGCCTCACGACAAAAAAAAAAGAGTTAATTTTACTAGTAGCATTAAAGATGCACTGTTAGTGCACATTTGCCTTCCATAAGGTTAGGAAAATGACATATGGGATAGTCCATAAATCATTTTAAAAAACATACAATGTCGGTAGAATAGCCATTAAATAAAACCTCAATAACTATCTTAAGAAGGTCATTAAAAGTTTGCTCAGTGTCAAAAAGGATTAGCAAGTCCAAAAAAGTCTCCTTTGAAAGTAAAAAGATACTCATATAAAAATGAAAGGTAGTATTATGATAACCATGCTTCTATCAAATGTTCATGAAGATTGTTTTGTTTGACGACCATCTTTCTTTTCAACAATCTTCCATGTTCTTGGGACCATTTCCAATCCCAAATTTGAGAGGGCACCTATTGGTTGATTCTTGCACTTATATACATGATCAAAATATATGGATGTGAATCTTTGACACTAGATCTGACAAGAAACGAATCCCCATATATGCCTTCATCCGATTTATGACAAGCAACAAGACCCCACAAATATGCATCCTAGAAATGTTGTTTTCTTCTACAATTTAGAGAAGAAGTTTCAGGGCCATTATTTCTATGTAATTTGTAGAATTTCCTGCAAATTCCTACAAATCTACCTCTGAGATCTATGTAGAAAATCTGACTGTAGATTAACTCGATACTGCAATATACCAAAGAAGAATACTATAATATACTTCTGCTATCAAACTTTCGGAAGCTTAAAGACTGAATTGAATCAGAGCTGAACACATATAACCATAAGAAGAAGAATCAATGCACATGAAACATAGAAAATACTCAGGGGAAAGCCTCAGCTAAAAACCCCACTATCTGTATTATCATACAAGGTGGAAATACATCATAATTATACAAAGCCTTAGCTCTCACAACTAGCCAGCTCTCAGTACAATCCTCTCGGATGCTCACAGGCAAACACAACTTCTCACAAGCCTTCTCCTCTGCCCTCCAAGCTCCTATTTCCTTGCACAGTTTCTCTGCCTGATCCTCCTGTTACCGAGTGGAAGACTGATCACTCACACTAATCCTACACCCTGTCAGAACTGCACAATCCTCAAGGAACCTTACCTTGACTGCATGGATAAGTTTCCTTTATAGGAAAATACATGAAACTGATAGTACATTGTCCTTTACATTTAGCTCAACTGGGTCTTTCTCATAATAGACATGCATGAGTTTCTGATGAGGGAATCTTCAGTTATCTAGAGTACACTGGTTGAGTGCATGCATGCATCAATTGACTGATAACTCACAATT
>APFE030497843.1:46908-63270 GCA_000404065.3 Pinus taeda | reverse complement strand
ACATGCAACTTCCAGAAGGAAATACGCTTTTCTTATGGGTTAGTTGAGCTATTGCATGAAGGACTTCAGTTAGAACTCAAGTGATTGAGTTTGGTGGAGTTGAATGAGGTGTTGATGGAGTTGTGTTTAGTTTGACTTAGTTGAACTAGTTGTATTTAGTCTAACTAACAAATACACTAGTGATGAGTGGTGTGAATGAATCATTAATTAATTCACTAATTATTAACTCATAAATCAACTAAAGAATACATCAGTTAACTCAGTGCATGGACAGTTCAGTGGAGACAAGTGTTAGAGGTGAGTGAAAGGGCAAGACAGTTGTAAGTTGTGACTATAGTTGTGCATGAGATTTGCACAATCAATGGATTGAGTATTGCCAATGAGGATTGTGTGGTATAGGCAAAGGGAATACGAATTTGGAGCTGATTCTCATTCAATTATCATGCAGGATTGCGCAGTGGAGGCAGGCAAGCAGTGGAGGAGATTTGAGCCAGTGATTGATTCAGATCTAGTTTGTGTGTAACAGGTGGAGATAGTGTTGAGTACTTGCGAGGAGTATTGTACTATGTATTGTTACATGTTCTCAATCAATATAATATACAGATAGTTGAGGGGTTTTCAGTTGTATACTTTCCCCGGTTACATACTGTGTTGATATGTGCGATTGATGCTTCAATGTGCGCATTCTTGATGTTTCTTTAATACTGCAAATTGATGATCAACGTAGAGGAGGTTATGTATTATGCATGATTCCACAAATAGTGTATAATCGGGATAATCTCTGTGAACAAGTGTCATATTATTCAAAATTTCTACAGAAGTTAGAATTTAATTGATACATGCTTTCACTAAATTTCTATCGCTATAAATAACAATAGCTCCTAAACGTTTAAGGGACTGGAATTTGTTCACACTTTTATTATTATTATGTGGTTCATGGTCCCCGAAGATTGGTGACCACTACATCCACACAATAATTATACTAGGCAGATCTACCCAAAATAATCACTTCATGTTGGCTCAACCATGAAGCCTAGCCCAAAGAGTGTTGAGAAAATTGAACTTGCGACCCCTAAATAGAAAAGGTGATTTAACAACAAGGACTCGGCCAACTGAGCTAACCCTTGGGGCTATTCACACTTTTTACATAACATATCCAACTAATTTTTAATCCTTATTCTTATGCCAAGTCTATATTGTCATTTATTTATAATTGAGTGGTTTTCTAGTAATAAAGAGAGAATGGTATTATAATGGTGACAATATTTTAATATTTAAAGTTTTTAATTGTTTAAAATAATATATATTGGTTTTCAAGCCAACACCTTTACATTTGGGGCAAGTTCTTCATCTGTTAAGTTTCACAAGTTCAAAACAAAACACCCTTTCTACCTTGCCTTCTACCATTTATATCCCTTACAGAGCTTATTTTATAGAGCCTCCAAAAGACACCTAAATACACTACATACTTGCAAAACATCTTTGAAGCTAATTACATAATGCTAACCAATACCATTAATTATGACTTCAACATTGCCTGCATGTTCTACATGATCAATTATTTCCTGCAAAGGATTAGCTACGTTCAAGCCTTATACCACAAAGCCTACAACTTCCATTTGAGCGGACATTTCACCTAGAGATTCGTCCATGATACCATAAATTTCTTTTAGAATTCTAATTGTTGTTGCTTCAACACTCAACTCTATACTTTTTAGTTTGTCAGTCAAGTTATCCATCGTGACTTGCAACTAGTCCACCTTATCCTGCAACATCCCAAGCTTTTGATTCAATAGGTCGAAATTTGTTCTCGCCTCAATGACCCCCAATTCACTTTACCTGGATATGAGGCAGGTGATGAATGCCATACTCAAGTCTAGTTGAGCCAACAAGAGAACCTCACTAGTTTTCTCCACAATATCATATCACTCCATTAAACTATAATTGGCCTATGTTATACTAGAATTCACTGATGGAAAAACTATTGTGAGGAACCTCCATTTATATCCTCCTATTCCAGCCCCGTTCCATTCATCTGAATCTTGAGAGGATTCAGTGCTTGAGTCATGTCTCTAAAACTGCCAGACTAGATGAGTCATTGATAGTTCAACCCTTCTTCTTCGAGGTTCATGTGCATTTAACAACCCCTGAGCTTAAAGATTGCAGTCAACCTCCTTCGTAGAACCGTCCATTAATACAGAGAGAAATGCCCACCATCTGTCTTGGCATGGGGTGTTATGCATCTTGATATGCCAAATGTCAGATCCACTATTTCCTTTTATCCTAAGTGAGAGTTGCCAAACTCATGATATGACAATGATTTGATAAATGTTACCATTATTGTGTCTGGCTTGCTTTATTTTCCTACCTCATGAACTATGGATTCGAGGGGTTCAAATTATGTGAACCCAAAACATATAAATTCTTATTTATTAAATCATGGTACAAAATTTAAAAATGGAATTCCTTTGTCCTGGATGAACAAACATTGTTCAAGGGTGGCTCCTTGATTAGAAATTAGCCTGCCACCTAGTTATGTTGTCTCTTAATATGGTAAAATTCAATGCTTTCAAGTTTCTAAATTTGCAAGCTAATTCTGAATATCAATAGAGGTAGATCTTGTATTGGTTTATTTTTAATTTGGTGTCCCTGTTGAATGACAATCACAGAGTCACCAAAAACCACCAATTTTCGAATTTGTCTTGCTATTGCAGTCTCCAAACCTTGCCATAGTGCTAAGAATTCAACTTGTTTTTTAGTTGTCCTTCCTAAACCCCAGGCATATTGCATATATGTTTCTTCATTTGGCCAAAGGATCACCACTCTCGCTCCTGCCTCCCCAAAAATTATATGAAATATAAAGTGAACTTTTATTGCCTTAAAAACATGGGATTACATCTAAAAATTACACAGTTAAGGCCGATTTCTCAACAGGGATATTGGACCATAGCCAAAACTGATTCCTCTGTAGAGTCCTAAGAGACATACAAAACACAGCATGATAAACTGAAACAGGCCTTTACGATGTTGTTGGCCTATCCAAATACAACATAAACATTTGCGAAAACTAGATTAGAAACTTGTGCCTTTATTAATCAAGGGAAAGGGTCAGATTCTAATCCACTACTAAGTTTGGACTTGCTTAGTCAGCTAGGGGTCGGGCATTGCTAGATGGATATTGTGGTGTTGTTAAATTTTAGCTAGTTGGCAATCCATCTAATCCATGCGGTGGTCATAAAACATGAGGTGGCCATGCATGTGCTCCAGGGTCTACTGGATGTCTCTCCTTGCTTCCTAGTTGTCCATAAGTTCTCTCCCCAAGATGAATTACATTTTCCAGTAGATTTAAATGGTCTATAGGTGTTGGATTATTTTGCTCTAGTTTTGATCTGAGTTTGGAATCCAAGCTTGCTAATATTCCCTCACAACTGCATCCGAGAGGGTAGCACGTTGAGTGGATGTGACCCATTCAATTGAGTCAGTTCTTCTTGTATCTATTGAGGCGTCTTCTCATGGTATTGTGATGTTGATCCTCCGACCCATTCCTAGAGGTGTGAGTTCCCTTTGTATCCACAGGCTTCATAATACGCAATGCCCCATCATGATCCATCCCTCTCCCATGGCATAATGGTAAGCAGATAAATATCCTTGATTGTGTGAAGGAGAGTCTTCATAATCAATTGAGATTTTCTAAGAATTGAAATAATTGGGAGTATGAATCTCACTGTGGATGGCGTCATTGTCTTGTAGAAATCATTAACTGACTCACCACCCCACTGAATATGCTAATAACTTGGCCTTGTCTGTCCGCCCCCAAGAAGTAGCTCCACACCACCACAAAAGAGGGAGGTTGTCCCTACCGAGTGCAACCTCGACTATTATATTGGCTCCACCCTCCACCCTTTTATTCTTCTCAACACTATCCTCCACCAATTGAAATTCCACTATATTCTCCCAGTCGTTTCCCCTCTCTATGGCACAACCTGGTATAAACCAAGGAAACAACAATATAAAGGTTCAATTCCCCCAAGAAATCGCCATTGAGGGAGTGGAATTTCCAATTAAGAGTGCAAAAAAGACGTTGGTGGCCACTAAATATAGAAGCATTCCAAAATACAAACAAATTAATACTTGAGTGATACACACAATTAAATCGTTAAGGGAGCTTTGGATGTCCAAGCACAGACCAACTGGAGAGTACAAAGCTTTGTTGAGTAGTGAGTTACACTACTTCCTCCTTCAGAGCATTGTTCCATCCATAGTTTACTAGTTCTAAATCATAAACACTTCCTCTCATAGGTGACCTCTTTCTAAAAACAAATTGACCATCCCGACTCACTGTTGTCATCTTTAGAGAGTCTTTGTATATGTCTAAGAGCCCAATAGTTGGACTCTTCCTTTCTTTATCACCCTGATTGATTCCCTCCCCAAGTTTTTCTAACTTAAATCCTAGTGTCTGTACGAGTCTTATGGAAAATTTCTAGGTGACATTAATATAAAGGTTGCTCCCCATAATCTCTAGTACTACTCCACTCTCACAGTCATCATTGCACTATGTTGGTCCTTTTACCGCTCAAACTAGCAAGGGACCTAAGGGGGATCTGTTGGATTGTGTTATATTCTTTCCACGACTAGTACCCCTAGTTAACCGAGGAGTTAGAGGGGGGGCAGGGCCCCCCCTTCGTTGCATCGATTGCATAGCGGGGGGGGTCTCAGGGGGTTTAAGCAAGGCAGTTAGCCCCCCTCTACGGGGTCCAAGGCAGCGCCACGGGGAATTTTTTTTTGGACCCTATATTAGGTGGGCAGACCTACCTATGGTTTTGTGCGTGGTTTCGCACATGGCTTTGGGCGCGATGGTTTTCAGTCCATGGTATTGGATGCTTCGGCGCATATATATATTATATAATATATAATATATATATATATATATAATATATATATAATATATATATATATATATATATATATATATATATATATTATAATATATATATATTATATATATATATATTGTAACATTGAAAGGAACATAATGAAAAATCAATCTGGTAGTCCTAGTTTTGGATCTAAGGGAAAATCTTTGTGTATATTTGTTTTATGTGTTATGCTCTCACTATTGTTTATTTTCTGTGTTTTAGAATTCGTATGTAAGTAATTTCTGTATGGGGTTAAAACCTACAGGATCCCTAAAGGGAAAATGCTAGGCCAAGGGAAACAAATGGAGACTTAGTCCACTGTCACCTCAGTTAAGGCTCCCTTCTATTTATGGACTTTCACCGATAGGAGGAGACCCGGTAGGTATGGAGTCACCAAATGAAGGATAATTCGATAAGTGGATATGAGTGACCCAAATAAACACTTTCCCAGAAGAGTTTGAAGGATCGAGCTTGCTTGCTTTCTAATCAAGGTACTAAGCATTCTATGGAAAGGAAGAGATGATTTGAAGGTTAGGTTTATGAGATAAGACTTGTGAAGGAGTTTCTCAATCCCTAAAATCCTTGTTGGAATTGGTATCTCGGATGGTTTTTAAAGAATTATCTTTCAAAGTAACGGGACCACATGGGACCAAGTGGACCCAGTCTAGGGTATGAAGAAAGAATGTAGCAACCAATGATGTTCTTACCCTAGACAAGGTGGGGAAAGGATAAAAGAAATAATTTTCATTTGAAGATGTTGTTTTGACACTACGAGGTACTAGCCTTGGGGATGCTAGGGCAAGATTTGATTAGGGAGCTAGGGATTATCTTTTCTCTCAACTCCGCCATTGGAATTGGTTCAAAATTTAAGGGGAGCTTGAGAAAACGTTACCGCAAGAGATAATATGATATCAAACTTTTTGGAGGGATAGCTTGTTGATAAATTGATGCGCTAGGAACCCCAACTTGGCTAGACCTAGGAGGAGGTGAAAGAATATGATTTTTAGTGGCCACCCTTGGTAGATCATTGCCTTAATATTTGGGAGAATGGAGTCTATAATGAATATGAGTAGGGATTCTCAGTTCCTAGTTAAGGAGGCCTCAAGATCACTTCGCTAGCCTTCTAGGTTAAGAAGAAACAACCTTGCAGCTATTATACTTCAATGTGCAAAGTAAATGGCTTATCAAGATCAAATTATTTTATATAAATACCCCTAGGAGATTTCATTCATATTACATGACCCATACATTGAGAGATGCTATAATAGAGACAAAATTCCACAATTTTAAGTAGTAAATGCATGCAGCAATTAGCCCTAGAACAATGAAAATCCTAGTCCAATGTATATGACAAAGTAAAACAAGAATAACATTAAAAGCATGCACTTAAATGTAATAGAATATATCCAACCATTCACAATTGACAAGAGAGAAGCTCCAAGAGAAGATAAACCAATATCCACAAATCAAAATTCATCCATAAAGCTCCACTTCATCCTCTAGAAAAAGTGTGAAAACCTCAAGAGAGAGAAAAGATCCAATCCAAAGTGATCATGAGAAATGAACTCATATCACTTGTATTTATACACAACATAGGAGTTCGAATTAGCCCCTTTGGCCTACATAAGCCACAAAAATAAAATAATGTTCTAATAATTCAACTTTTGGTGACAAGCCCACCAAACTAGCCCATAAATGAAAAGGTAAGCCTCTCAAGAGGTCAAATAATAATCTATGCATGTCGTAGGGCCCTCTAAGAGGCCTAATGAGGTTCGTGGGTGCCACAATGAAAAATAAGACCCTGAAAAGCAGTGGACAAGGGGTTGGCCCCTTGTAATAACCTATGGAGCTTCGAATGACATATGGGGGCACACAAGTGTCCTCATGGATCTCCTAACAAATAGAAAATTCTTGTAGATTGTCCACAAGGGCTAGATGATGGTGTAGGTGATGCCACATCATGGTGGAAGTCCTGGATCATTTTCCAAGTGTATGGTGCAAATCTAGGGCCAGTTGGGAATGATGGATCAAGTGCATCTTCCTCGTCAAATAAGTGAACCACAAGCAATCTCTGAATGCCTATGGGGATCCATGGAGTGTTGTCTACCATTGTGGAGGCCCACCGCTCTCAACGCACACCCTACATGTGCCAATGTAGCCCTCTGGAGGATTAGGACCCCGTATAGGGAGACCAAACCCAAAATGGAGACCATATGCAATCCTGCATAAGATCTAATGCGTCCCCTAGCCTTCTAGTACAACAAGTCATTAGAGAAATCAAGTAAATAATCTTACCAATCATGGAACACAAGTGGGGATTTCATAATGGCCTGCCCTTCATAATGGGTTTCAAGATGTGCCAATGTCTCCTAAACTCCAAATGGGGTTAACCAATAATTCTATCAGGTGGTTTCTACTTCTAAAGGGGATAATATAGTCAAGATACATCCTTCAAAAGGTGGTGGCATGTGACAAATAGGTGAATGAAATAGGGGATGAGAAGGAACATCCCTCGGACACGTGTTGGGGTACTTATGAGCCTCAATATTGTAGCAAGAATGTTTCAACTCCCAAAGCTATCAACTTTAATTATCAACCCGGGGTTCATACAAACTTAAGAGGTACCGGCACTATATGTGCAGCATACAATGTGTCCTTCCTTCATTGTCCTGATGTAATAGAGTGAATGTAATGTAATCAAATACTAAACTAATTGCAGAAATCGAAACCTTAACCTATTGCAAGAAAGAAAATACAAGGAAAATAAACCTATTCTAATTGCATAAATTAAAGTTCATGAACTAAATATCAATCATTACAATTCAAAAAGTTTTAGATCCATTGACAAAGCCCATTGGATGTGGCAATCAAGAAAATCATTATTGTATTATCCAATTCATAGATTTGTCCATTAACCTAAATCATTGAGATGTTTTGCATTGGTAAAAAGGCAAGTCCTAAGTGGTGTTTATTCCTCCTCAACCATTTATTTAGAGCCTAGGGATGAAACCAATATTTTTTAGCAAATTTGGGCAAGTATATACACATTGTAAAAGTGCTACAAGAAACTACAGGATGTTATAGGAAGTTATACTTCACCAAATGACCAAGAAAATCAAATCCAAATTGGATGAGACAAATTATGTTATTGACTAGGATGTATTAGGTCCCCATTCCAAGTGGAATCACTCAAAACTACCTCTTCTAACCCATGCTAAAGTATACTAGAAAATTACAAGTCTAAAATCTAGAAATTCGAGAACTAGTAAGCTAGTAAATCTATCAAACACCTAACCTAATCAAGTGCAAAAGCAATGGGGTAAATTTTTTTATTAACTATAACTTTTTTGTGATCTAATGCAAGTGGAATCAACTTGATTAAAGCTCATTAGCATGTTTTAAAAAACAACAAAAAATTATTGTTATTTGCCATAAGGGACCTCCAGAAATTTAGATTTGGGAATAAGCAAACTAATCTAAGTAGTTCAATGATTACTATGTCCTTCCAAAGTTGTTCCAAGGGTGAAATTATGCTTGTGACCCTACAAAATAACTTACTTCAACCATTTAACCCAATCCTACAACAAGAAATCATTAATACTAAATGAAGAAATAGAAAAAGACAAGAACAAGAGATGCATGTGAATAAGAAGTTAAAGGAAGAAAAGTAAATGATACAAAAGGGATTTGAGGCTCCTGGGATGGCCAAGCCCAAGGAAACTCAGAGTCCTATGAAGGAGACAAAGATTTAGAAGCTGAACATGGCACCAATTTTTATTACTTCCATCAATACAATTACATCCCTACAAGAAATGAAAGTGGAGCTGCAAAAATACAAGTTCTCTCCACAAGAAGACTAATAAAAATCAACCCCTAGAGGAAAATTCGACTTGGTAATTATACAAAATGATTAGGAAGCATTCCCCATGAAAGGAGGAAGCTTTCCCCTCCAAAATCCCTCTAATAGTGGATCTGGTTCCCAACACTAGGAATCTGGATTAAATGACAGGGAACACATTCCTAGATTTTCTCAATCATTGGAACTCTAGAATTTGTGCAATAATTTCATAATATCTTGTTGATTTATTATCCAATATTGATCCTCTTGTAGTAGGGAGCAAGTCCCTAAATTATCTCCTCCTCCAAATCTCCATAATATGTCCAATATTCTCACAATATTCTACAAAAATAAGTAATATTAGGCACAAATATGCAATTATCCATAAACCTTCCGAATGAACATATTAAAGCTAAAAATACATTATCTAATGCAAAAAGAGAGGGTTAATGTGTTGAAGGATGGTCAAATGAGCCTTAATTTATGTCTAATTTGGAGGCCCATCATACCCCCTACTAAAAGTGTTTCTCATCCTCTGAGCATTTTAGTGACCTCATTGTGCCTCATTCTTGGCCCTGGTGACCTCCCTAATTTGTTCTATCATTGTTCAACACTTTCTTGTATCAACTTTTTGCCTTCATGTACCCAATTTTTGCCTTCTTATAGTAGGGAATACTCTTCTTTTAGTTGTTTAATCATGTCTCCCCTAGTGCTTGGCTTCTTTTGAGAGGCTTGGGGCTAATTTCTTTTGGATTGGAGGGAGGTTATCTCTTCAGTTTGCTTCTTATTCTCCTTTTATCCTTTGTTTTGATGTTTTTCAGGCACTTCATCTTATGTTTCAACATTTTATTTTTCTTTACCACCCTTTTCTTCTTCTGCAGATCCATCCCTGGTTGTCTCTTTAAGTCCATAAAAGCTTCTCTATCCATGTCAACAACATTTTTCCATGTCCTCTAAAGGTTTGTGCAAGGGAACCCTGCTGCCAATTGTCAATTTCATAACACTCATCATTTCAGCTTATGGCAAGAGGAGGAGTGCTTCCTATTGATGAGTGAGGCGATGAATGGTATGCCAATCTCAAAACAAGTTTATTCTCCCATCATAATGCTCATCCTCACAAGAAAACTCCATACTTCAATTTTTTATGGCTATGCTACCAAATGCTTACTGGAGGAATTCAAAATTTTTGTTTGTAAGAGGTGATAGATCAAGTACTTACCCCTTTCTTGCAGGCTCTTTCAAAGTTCTTTGGTTTGTGGCCAATGATTCTTAAGATAGGGCCCATTTTTGCCTCTTGGGACAATCCTCTAGCAGACAAACTGTCTCTTATAGCAACCCTGTTTTTCCTGTAGTGACTTCGTTTCCTCCTATAGCAAAGCAGTTTGTGCCTTGAGATTCTTAGTTAGGGTTGCTTTATTGGTTGGCCTCCTCACAAGTGTCAAAAATGGATTCCCTTCCATTAAATCCTACACCCATTTATCCCAGTTCTCTTTCTCAGGATTTTATGTTTTTCCAACTTCTGTGTATATATTCTATGCCCTTCATGGTATTTGATTGTTGTTGTTGCTATGTGTGCAGGTCCTTTGTTGTTGCCTAAGGTGCTATTACTATTGGTGGAGAGTCCTGCGTGGAGTGGTATAGTGCCTCATGAGTTGGTATCACCCCCTCTACTTGATGGGAAAGGGAAAAAAGATAGGCTTTTGGCTTGTTGTAATAGTTGCACAGGCTGCTAAAGGAGGAGGTTTTCTTCCTGTAGCAGTCCTTCCTTCGTTTTCAGGGTCTTCTAACTGTATGGGAGTGATGATAAATGATGTACACGGTTTGGAGGATGATGCTAGGGCTTAGAGAGAGTAGTGTAGGTTTGTGAAATTGGAGAGGATGCGCTCTGTGTGTTTTTTTCAAGAAATTTTCAGGGTGAGACAGAGTGTAGGGTTTGTTCTTGAAAAATATTATTTTTTTCTTATGAAATGGGATGGATGAATGATGGATAGATAGTGGATGGAGGGCTTGGACTGATTTGGTGACTTGGCATTTACATAAATTTCCTCTTTTAACTATTGTCCCCATTCCTCATAATCATCACCCTTCCTAATTTGGCTTTTCCACATTGCATGAGTGAGGGAGTTAGCTACAATTAACTAGTTGAGGGTGGCTTAGACTATTGACCCGTGCTTAGCTTATTAAACCTCACCTCTCATGCATTGACAACAAATTTATAACTATAATATGCTCAAGAGAAGAGGTCAAGAATATTTCATACTTGTACCTACCTGATGGTTGTTGGAGAGGCATGCATGTTGTTGTTGAGTTAATGATCGATCCATGGTCCTCTGGAGGTGATAATTTCCTTTATTTGCTTATGCACATGTCTTCATAGCTTGATGATTCTTTTATTGATAAGGTTTTTGTGTGCAGGTTTCTTTCCAGTGCTCAATCAGTTGTTGGTGGAGTTTATGGATGCCAGCCCACATTCTAAACCTCTATCTTTCAGTTATAGTGAGCAAGTTATCTTAGTCAAATTCAACCTTCTTGGAGTGTTGGGCTTGGCCATAGGTGATGCTCACCTTCCCAACACTTTTCACAACTATCATACCCCTTTCCAACAGTTCAGCTCACCATTATTTTCCTCCAAAATCCCTCAACCAACTTCCTGTAGTAGTTTCCTATAAAAGACTTGTTTTTCCCATATCTCCCAAATGGTATACTGGATTAACCTAAAATTTTCTAAGCATGTTTCCATCATCCTTATGCACCTCCCCATAAAAAAATCTTGGCCAATGGATGCACGAATCTCAGGAAAAATAAAAAATGGTTGTAGGTGATGGAGGTCAATTTCTCGAAAATTGTGCATTGGAATTCGCTGAAATTATTTTGGCATGTTACCATCATCCATATGCATCTCCTCATGAAACAAATTTTCAACTGGGTGCATGAATATCGAGAAAATTTAAAAATGTTTGTAGGTGATGGAGGTCAATTTCTCAAAAGGTATGGAGCAGAATTCACTGAAAATGCTTGGGCGTGTTACTATCATCCATGTGCGTCTCCCCCTGAAACAATTTGGCAAATGGATGCACAACTTTCAAGATATGACAAAAATATTTATCTGCTCTATGTCTTTTTGTTTCCTGTAGAAAAACAGAGTCTTCTTGTAACATGTTAGTAAAACAAGGAAAATGAGTGGTAAAATCTTGGGAATGATGAGTGGATGGTGGAAATAGATGAGGGTGATGTATTGGCATGGCCTTGGTCCTTCTGGAGCATCTGAGCAAAGGAGGAGAAAGTCCAAGTTTGACTTCCTTTGACTAGGCTTTTGATTAACTTTTCTTTTGGTGGCTAGTTTTTGTTGCTTGCAGAGGTTGGAGAACACCTGCATTCATGAGAGAGAGATACATGGGGCAAATATTTTTTATTTTTTTCCCTTTTTTTCTTCTAGCCTACTAGCCGCCTCAATGAGGTTTTCAACTAGTAGGTCTACCTAGGTGCCTCAAAGGAGGTTTTCACCTAGGATATTTTCTTTTTCTCTTTTTTTTACAACCCGTTGACCACCTCATGAAGGTTTTAAATCAATGAGCCAATCTTAGGCGGCTCAAAGGAGGTTTTCACCTGTGATTTTATTTTATTTCCTCTTATTTTTCATTTTTTCTACCCTACTCTACTTGAAAAACAAAATCTCTTTCAAGTATAAGAATACTTCCAACAGAGCCATGTGCACATCAAGATGATAGATAAACTGATCAATAGACTTGAAATGTACTTGAATATGAAAGACCAACTTCTTTGACTGAGATGAGATCAATAATTGTTGAAGAAGGGTGTGCGGTTGCAACTTATTGATTGTCTAAAACCATATTTCAATATAGTTTTGATGCCCTTGGTCCACTTGTTGATTTGGATCATCTTGGATGTCTTCTTCTTCCATGAAATTCATATCTTCTTCTTTTTGTTGATTATTCTCTTGAATACATAGAGCATCTGATGGTAAAAATGAGGGCACTTTCTCAATCTCTTATTCTAATGTATGCTCTTCATCAAGTGCAGCTCGTGATTCTTTGGTCTTCTCATTTGAATCTTCTTTTTCTGCATGTCGTTCTTTAATGGCATTAAGAGAATCTCTTTTTTGCAATACTCTTCCCAAGCTAAGATGAATACCATTGAGATCAAGAGGGGATGTTAGGAAGTGTTGTACCTCAACATTGTAAGTGGGATGAGCTACTTCCTTGTGTGGATTTCGAAATGGTGGTACAAGTAGTTGAGGGGGAGTGGATGTGGTTGCGGTGGAGGTGGATGGTAGGGATAACATGGAGTTGGGTATGGAGGCTATTGAGGAAAATATTGAGGATATTATGGATGGCTCCCATAAATTCATTTCCATCCTTGTTGCCAAGATTATTTTTGGGGTTGAGATGGCTAAGGTTTCCAAGGAAAGGGTGTGTTCCAATTACTTTGAGATGGATGTGCATAATCTTGAAATTGTGAATTAGGTTCTTGCATCATATCAGGTTGAATAGGTTGCCATGTGCCTCTTGGAGCTACATAACATAGTTGCATTGAAAATTGACTTGCTCCGTTGTCTTCTTGGTAAACTTCCTTCATCCTTGGTAATGAGGGGCAATATTTAACATCATGTTATTTTGCATGGACAACACAAATATCAACATCTTGTTTTTTATCATTTTGTATTCTTAACATTTCTACTTGTTCACTTAGATTGCTAAGAATTTTTGTTTTAAAGTTATTAAGAAATTTTCAAGTTTAGCTTGACTTACCGATCTTGATGTTGATTGACTTTCTCCTGCCCTTCCTCTTGATATGTGTTTGCATGTTTCACAAATTTCTTCAAATGATAATTTGTATACATCACCTCTACTCATGAGATCAAGGAGGTCAATCCACTCATCCCTAATTGTTCTAAGTAAGAGGGTTTTTTGTCTGTCAGATCCTAAATGATTTAATTTTTCCCTCTTAACATTATACATGAACCTCTCTATTAGATCCTAAAGGCTCTCATCTTCCTTTTGATTCATTCTAAAGATTTCTTCTTTAAGATCACGATCTTTATATTTTTCTAGAAATATATTTTGCATATTCCATGATCTTACTAAATTAGTCCCTAAACTCATGAACCATTTAAGAGCTTTAACCTTCAATGTCACTGAAAACAATCTCAATTTTTGAGTGTTAAATAAGTAATCGTAAGATCTACAAGCAAGTTCAAAATCAAAGAGAAAGGTTTCTAGATCCTTTGACCTTAGACCATGAAAGTTTGGAAGAAAAGATGGAGGGATGTTCTTCATGTGCACACTAACATCAGTATCTTGAATGGGAAATCCAAGATGATCTTCCTCATTGTCATCATCTCCATCCATTTCACCTACCTTCTCTATCACCTCTTCTTCTTCTACTTGCAAAAATGAATGGTGATGTGGCTCTTACTACACCACGTGATCAAATGGGGGCGGTTGGTATTGGAGAAGTACTTTTTTTTAATAAGAATGCTAATGCAATGCAATTTTCTGTTTTTGAAATGAAATATATGCCTAATGCATTCTTTTTTTCACAAAAAGTAAAAGAAATGAATCAACTAGGGAAGAAAACAATGCATACTTTGACACCTCCCCGACAACAGCGCGAAAACGTGATGAGCCTCAGTATTGCAGCATTCTCCCAAAGCTACCAACTTTAATTATCAACCCGGGGTTTGTACAAACTTAAGATGTATCGAAACTATATGTGCATCATACAATGTGTCCTTCCTTAGTTGTCATGATGTAATGGAGTGAATGTAATGGAATCAAATCCTAAACTAATTCCGGAAATGGAAATGCTTGAAATGGAAACCTTAACCTATTGCAAGGAAAGAAAATAAAAGGAAAACAAACCTATTCTAATTTTGTAAAGTAAAGTCATGAACTAAATATCAACCATTACATTTCAAAGAGTTTTAGATCCATTGGTAGAGCTCATTGGATGTGGCAATCAAGAATATCATTATTGTATTATCCAATTCATAAATTTGTCCATTAACCCAAATCGTTGAGATGTTTTGCATGGGTAAAAAGGCAAGTCCTAAATGGTGTTTATTCCTCCTCAACCATTGATTTAGAGCCTAGGGGTAATGATTCAACCCTAAGGGATGAAAACCAATATTTTTTAGAAAATTTGGGCAAGTATATACACGCTGGAAGAGTGCTACACGAAACTACAAGATGCTACAAGAAGTTATAATTCACTGAATGGCCAAGAAAATCAAATCCAAATTGGATGGGACAAATTTTGTTATTGAATAGGATGTCTTAGGTCTCCATTCCAAGTGGAATCACTCAAAAATACCCCTGTTAACCCATGCTAAAAAATACCAGAAAATTACTAGTCTAAAATCTAGAAATTCGAGAACTAGTGAGCTAGTAAATCTATCAAACGCATAACTGATTAAGTACAAATGAAATGGGGTAATTTTTTTATTAACTATAATTTTTTTGTGATCTAATGTAAGTGGAATCAAATTGATTGAAGATCATTAGCATGTTCTAAAAAATAACAGAAATTTATTGTCATTTGCCACAAGGGACTTCCACAAATTTAGATTTGGGAATAGGCAAACTAATCTAAGTAGCTCAATGATTACTATGACCTTCCAAAGTTGTTCCAAGGATGAAATGATGCTTGTGATCCTGAAAAATAACTTACTTCAACCATTTAAACCA
The DNA here is from genome assembly GCA_000404065.3 of Pinus taeda. Lineage (NCBI taxonomy): Eukaryota > Viridiplantae > Streptophyta > Pinopsida > Pinales > Pinaceae > Pinus > Pinus taeda. The sequence goes on along the minus strand of APFE030497843.1, from coordinate 47,809 downwards.
ATCCTACAACAAGAAATCATTAATACTAAATGCAAAAATAGAAAATGACAAGAACAAGAGATGCATGTGAATAAGAAGTGAAAGGAAGAAAAGAAAATGATACAAAAGGGCTATGGGGCTCCTGGTGTTATCACAAAATCAAGCGCTGAGGGGCTGTTGATCAGGTAGACTCTGTGTAACTGTTTCAGACCAATCTTTTGAATAAGGATTAGCCTCCCTAGCCTGAGAGGGCTCTCTCACAAAAGTTATTGATTTTGACTGTTGATAAGAGGGCTAACTCTAGTAAAGTAAATTTAATAAACATGTTGGCTGGATAGACATTAAAAAGACTTCCATTGGGCTTATGGAGTTGATCATATTCAGTAAGATATAACATTTCTCATGCATAGAAGTCAGGGCATGTAATGTTTAAATACTCAAAACATCATCTCATAGAAACCTCAGCGTACAAATACACACAGGAAGTCAGAGCAGCATAAGTGAATTCTGAGTGATTGTGTATTCATACAACTGTAAAAACATAAAACATAAAGCAAAACCACATATCTTGAGCATTTGAAACACTGTAAGAATCCTGAGAAGATAAGCAGCAAATTATATTACTAAACTGGGTTTTTTCACAAGCCAAAGCTATACTCTGTTTCTCAAAATATCCAATCCTTGTTACATAGATGATTAAGCTATATATAGAAACATGACTCTAACTACTTGGAGCTTCCTCCTCCAACATGAGGGGAGCTTGATGACTGCCACTAATGACACTTATCTACTTTTAACAAACTTATTTAATACAACAACCACTAACAGAAGTTCTAAAGAGTTCTAATTTGGTTATAACTCTAACTCTATCTTCATCATAAATTGATTCCTCCTTGCAGCTTTGACACTTGGCTTCCTCTTC
>APFE030497843.1:5830-46000 GCA_000404065.3 Pinus taeda | reverse complement strand
AACATCACCTACAGCAGTTTCGTAGCGCGCTACGAAACTGCTGTGTAATTTCAAAAACATAGCTTACATGCCAAATTTGACTGTCTTGAGCTTTTTTATCTTGAAATGTCCTTCTCATCTGCCTTGATGTTCCCAATAGCTCTGAATGCAATTTCATCTAGCCATTCAATGCGTGGAATCTGCCCACATTCATACTTGTTGACTAGCTTCTCCAAGCGCTCAATTTCTCCTCGCCATTCCTTTGTACCACAGAGTCTCTTTGTTTGTGGCTACATCAATGAAGCTTTGTATTAGAAGGGAGGCCACAAACATGACAGACAATTTTGTAAAAGCCAAAATAGCAGTGAGGCTAGATAGTTTCCAGAAGGACCATAATATAGCGAATAAAAGAGAGCATTGCCTTGACTGCAACTTCGATTGGAGCAGAGAAGAACTGTTTTTAGCTCTATCCTGAGGTCCAAGCATAGGTATATCCTGAACATTAATGGCACACCTCTGCCCAGTGGCCAACAGATAATTCAACCAGGAAAAGGTCAACCTGTTTATAAATCTTGAACTAGCATAACTTATGAGGGTTCCAGAGTTCTGTTTTTGGGGGAAAAGTATTTTATCAGTTAACAGATTTTCAGGAATTAGATCAGAATTTTCTACCACTTCTCCCAGAGTTGTGTGCAACTGTCTCACCAAGGTGTGCTTGTTTTAAAATGATTACAGGCGCTACGAAATCACCAGAAACATGCTACGTTGCGAAACTGTTGAAAAGGATTTATGTGCCTTTGGCAAACAATTGAACTGATGTGAACAATTTAGCACTTTTTCTTGAGTGATAACACTACCTATAAAAGGATATCTATGCCTTCAACTTTTAAAATCAAAACCTTAATTGTTTAAAAAATTGAATTTTAACCCTCTCTGCTTTTAATTAACACCATACTTGCGAATCAAATCTTATTCTGCGTTCAAAGATCCTTAAATTATGAAATAAATAATGCTTTCTTCTTTTAAAAAAACACTGCTCTTTATCCTTCAAAATTGAATTTTTTTTAAATGAATCTCTCTTCTCAAAATCAATTTTAGAAATATAAAACTCTCTATCCTTAAAATCCATTTTGAAGATTTTTTAACAAACTCTTCTCTGAGAAAAACATTCTCAAGTCAATATTCTTTAATTATGGACTCTAATCCACTAAAACAATGAATCAAAAGACTTTTGAAAATCATTATGGTTCATAAAAGAGAGAAGTTGCTGCTTAATGACTAGAGTCCCTCCTTTTCAAAGAATGTCGTATATTGATATACATCCAACAATGATTCCATGTTTGTAGCATTATTCATGTGTTTTTTCTATCCTTCCACCATCATATGATCTTCCATTAACCAAACCAGGAAAGCCATTAAGCTCAGAGTTGACTTCAGCAATTTTCCCACGCAATTTACAAAATATGGGTTGAAAGAACCATAAAAATATCCCAAATAAAAATGAATTTGAGAAAAATTCCCATAGGGAGCCTAACTAGGCTTATTCTGAAGAAAACCCATGTTTTTTTTTTGAAATTTCATTTTATTTTGCTCAGAAAAAGCCGAAAGACAATGGCCTTTAAAAATCGAAATGCATTTCTGGGACTGAATAAAATTTCATGATCATCAAATTTGAAATCAATTTCTCTATTCAAATGCTTCTTCAGTATCCTGCTTACCTCTCTCTGATGCTCTTTGAAAACAATTGAATTTTAGGCTTGTTTAATTTTTGTCTCACTACAACAATAAGTCACTGCTTTTTTTAAATCATTACCCTTTGTAGAAAAGAAACAAACATCTCTGTAAAAAAATAAAGGAAACAAACATCTCTGTAAAAAAACTGAGCTCTGTTTTGAAATAGAAATATATGAAGAAAACAAAAATCATGTTACAATTTTTGTTTTTCTTAATATAATCTCAGAATTTTGTTTTTTTACTGAGTTTAAATTGAAGCTCTATGTATGTTTCAATATGCAATACTTCTCTGTTCAATAACCAATATACAATTATTCTTAATAACCAATCTTCAACATATCCAATTGACATATAACTCTTCATTTCTCCAATGACCAGTATAAACCCCTGCACTGTTTTATTTAATCAACATAAGCCCAAACTTTGTTTTTATTGACCCATTCCTTCATGCATCGAACTGAAACTCTATTTTTTTATCACACTATTTGATCATAAAAACATATGTACAGGTGTAATTTTTAGGCTTGGCAACTATGCTTTCAAAGCTTCACTCAAAACTTCTCATTATTTCAACACGCAGTCAACCATAATAAACACTCTGTTTCATGGAGAACTCAGATCTTTCAGTCATGATTTATTTTGATTTTCTCCACCTTACAACTAACAACTCATGCATTAACTTGAAGCTATATCACCATACATTATTTGTGCAATCAATCCACTATGAAATTAATTTGAAGATATGTCATCATGTATGTAATCAACCTTACTATGCAAACACTTTGTTTCATTTAATAAAATCGGTGATTTCATGGAGAAGTTAAATCGATTTACCTGTTGTATTGAAGAAGTGTTGAGATCTCTTTGAGTGTGGCCCAATTATCCCGTGTTTTCAACTGTTAAACTTCATTTAAACACCCTACGGATTTATTGATGGAAGAGTCTCAATGAATTACGGCAGTGACACATCTTAGCGGTGGTAGAGACACTATCTTATAAATGTTGTTTTCATTAAAAAAAAAACATCTCGATAGTTCCTCAAAAATATCTTTGCATTAATGAAAACGAAATCTCTGTCTCTATCTATTCCACTTGAGCTTACACATCGGCCAGATCTCTTAACTTATCCCTTAGTTATCTCCACTTATTCTTTTTATCTCTCCAGTTTCTGAGCGCTATATTTCTACCTCCATTTCCTTGGTTTGTTTTCTTTGTTAAACCGTTTTCTTCTTTCATTGACTGTATGCTAATGGCTTACAACTTTTTCCATTCTCGTTGAGCCTCAAATGGTTGTGATGGCATGAAGTTTTGAGGTTTTGAGGTCTGTGGCTATGGCAGAGCTCTTTGCTGATAAACACACAAGGTTTTCTTTGTTGTTTCAAATGCATCTTTGACTGTTTTTTAATTTGATTGTCGTCCTCTAATTGGAATGGAATGTGGCTTATTTCCTCTGACTTTTCCGTATTACATAGCATCAAATGTTCATTGCATTATAACTCAGGTTGATTCATTATGTCACTGCTGATATACCTTATAATTCATGGTTGACCTCCAATCCATTGTGGGTGTCCTGCAACCAACCCGCAATACCATTGTGGCTTATCATTTGATTGTCATATATATTTCTTTGTTGTTATGTCTATTTCTTCCATTGTGGCTATCACCATATTTCTTTCTAAGTACTAGTTTATTTTTGTTATCCATTGTTTTGATTGCCATGTTAATTGCATAACAAAAATAAACTCCATAATACTAATGTTCATCCCCTATGATTGTCCCTTCAAACATTATTACTTAAGTTTGCATTGTATTGCCATTGGCTTAACATAATGACCTTACACCATCGTATTACCATCATATTTCATTTGCCATGATAACCTCACACCATCGTATTACCACATTGCCAATAGTATTACTTTTTTATGCACCATGATAGGTTCAATACATAAATCATTTCGATTTAGTTGATTTGATTATTTCTCATAATGCACTTATTCCATATGTATTGCAATGTATTTACTTAATTTTAAAATGACCAATTTTTAGGTCATGTTTAAAATTGTTTCCATAGGATTAATGTTTGCTTTGTTTGTGTAGGTTCAACTTTTTGGATCCTTTTTAATCCCTTTTGCTTAGAGGAAAAGTACTTAAGATTATATACCTAGGGTTAGGGTTATGAAATGAATATAGAATGTAGGAAATAAATATAGGTAAATATATAATGATATTTAGGGTTATGAAATGTTAGGGTTATGGAATGAATATGAAATATATGAATTGGATATAGAATATAAATATAGGATTAGGTCTAATATAATGGGTATAGGATGAGGAAAATGTAATGAATATAAAATATGCATTCAAGTATTAACTTAATTTTAACAAAGTCTAAAAATTTCTACAAAAAATTGAATTTACAAGAGAAAAATTGTGCACTTACTATTCTTGTACTTCCCTGATCGTATTGGGTGAATCTTGTTGTTCTTTAACAATATTGGATGAAGTTGTCTTGATCAAATACTGTAGATAGATATAAACATAGAGCTTATTTATGCTCATGTTCTATGTTCTTCATTAATTTTGGTCCATTCATTGTTGATGTCATTCAGGTCCCTCTGCAATTGATTCATAATAACTCAAGTCCCTTTTGTCATGTAAATTTTTATGAAATATATACATGTTTTTGCTAACATTTTAGGTCCCAACTGCTATTGATTTCAAAAATATTTCAGGTCCCAGCTACCAACAATACAAGTTCTGTCATCAATTCAACTGCACAACTAAGTTTCTTTTGTGACCTTCCCCTTGCTTATTCTGAGACTTGTCCCCAAGTATTGCTTATTCTAGAGGATGATTTTTGCAAACTCATACTAAAGCAATGGTAAAATAAAATAGAGAATTTATATTGGCCAAACAAGTTGGTTTTCCGATATGAATTCGAGTTTGTATTGCACCACTTTTGTGGATTTTCACAACCAAACTCCTTTATTATTTTTTATCTTTTTATATTTTATCTTTTTTTTTTTCTAGATGGAGGTGGGGTGTAATCGAGTAGGGAAGTATGACAAGCTTATGAAAATAGGTTATATTGAAGTCATGATTTAGTAGTAAATGGATAGATAATAAGTCTGGACTTCAACATGCATGGTCGCGGAGTTGAACATACAATATGGATGATGGATAAAATCATGAACAATATGGCTTATGAAAGGCTTTTTTGGAGATTGATGTGACTTGACATGGTACAAAACTTGACTGCTGCTTCTAATGATTAGCTTCATGTCTTTTTGCCTCGATCTCTATCATGTTGTACGGTTTGTTGGTGTTGTTGGTCAGCATCTAAGAGCAAGCTTCAAGAGTTTGAGTTTCATTGGATGAACTCAACATTAGGTGAATTTTCACTTTGCTTTGAATTGAACATTTGTATTCATATTCTCCACTCCTTCATTCTTCCTCTGACCTGCAAAAACATAGCCCTTGCCTGCAATATAATATTAGATGATGGACGAAGAGAGGTGTATAGCCTATCTTCTTCTAATAAACATGTAAACCATTACATGCATTGCTTAGAAAACAAGTCCAAATATGATATACAAACAAAATGCATTTATTTACCCCTTGAGGAATGGTGGCCAGCCTAGACCTCCTAGCAGTATTTTGTTTACAAAATATTTGTTTTACATCCAATTAGAGTGATTCCAAAGCTAACTTGAAGTGAATTCATATGGCTATTGTCAGCATAAACATGTTTTCAAAGGGTTTAAAATGATATGGTCAAAATTATAAGGAGTGCCACATTTGATAGAGCTGCTTGCTAATTTTTAACTAGACCAACAATCACTATTTGAACTGTAACTTCTTCAATAAAGATTGGATAAATATGATTCTACTTGAATATTAAAGAATATTCATTTTTTCCTTTCCAATAGAAACAGGTTTTAAAAATTCTTAGGCTTGGTATCACAAAATTGGTGATGAACAAACCTAGGAGGAAGAGTTTTACTATACTGTTATGAAGACATGCAGTCACTAAATGTGGCATAACATTTTCATTTCACCTCCAAATGAGATGATTAAAAGTGCGTCTTAAACTAGAATCGAATATATATCTCCCACATAAACAGGTTTTGAAAATAAGATGATTTGGTACGTCAAATATGCCAATGAACAGTCAAGACCTAGAATTGTCACCATGCAGATTTTTTGACAAGCAGTTAGTATTTCAATAATAACCCTTTCATATGATACCTGATTGAAGTAATTCAAATTTATTTGGAAACTAAATTCCAAGGGCTATCTTCCCTATGAATTTCATATAAAAATGTTGCCATTAGACATCTCAAATATAGGCTGTACTAACTCTATCCTCAACATTTCACTTGAGACCTAGTTTTGATTTTGATCACATTTTTATTTGTGATGTAAATTGAAAACTTCAAAATGGATTCCAAAACGAGTTTTCAAGAGATATTTAAAAAAAACCATGATTTCAAAATGATCATATATGGTTACCCAAAATAGGCTTGTTCTTACTGCATTTTTCCCTATAGTCCTTTCAAATCAATGATTTGAAGAAATAGTTTGAAACAATTTATTACGGAAGTCTTATTGTGAATTCATTTGACTTTTTTATTTATTCTATTCTATCCTATTCTATTTTAGAAAAATAATTCATTCTTTCAAGTATAAGAGAATTTCCAGTGCATCCATTTTCATAGCAAGATCATAAGTAAACTCATATCAAATTTTGAAAAATATACTTTAATGAATGTTTGGACATAAAAATTTATCTGATCATAAAGATTTGATGAGAAATAATGTTAAAGAATGGAGTAGTGTTGTAACCTATTCTTTAACATCATTTCTTAGATCTTGTCTTGCAAATGGATTTTGTAGTTTTTTTTTTGAAGGGGGGGTTTGTTTTGGGAAATCTACCATTAGTATCTCTATTTATAGGCATAAAGAAACATATCTAAGAGAAATGTATACTAACTAAAATTTTAGTCTTTTTGTTTATCTTCTATTTGACTATGCTTATAATTGCCTCCCTCGCAACGGCGCCAAAATGTTGAGCTAATTTATTAACATAAATTAACACAAGTATTTAATTATCAATCTGAGTTTGTAAAACTTGGAGGCAAGTCCACTATATATCGATATGAGATATAATCAAGCTTGACAGACAAGTTTTCAAAAACTAAAAAAAATCATATTACAAATATAGTCTACACTAACAATTTTCAATTCACCTTGCAATGAAGGAAAGCTAAAATGACTCTTAACTTAAGAGGTTCAATTCTTCCTCAACTATTACTTGATGAACAGAAATTAGAAATCATGAACTCTCAATAGCTTAAGATGGAAAAATCATCAATGAAGGGAGGCTCTTAACTTAAGAGACCTTTGGTATTTCCCATAATAATTCATTGACCACAATGCTATCAATTGAAGACTGAATATACATAAGAAAAACTGCTTTCATGTAATCAAGGAAAAACATAGTTTCAATCCACCAATTTAACAGAAGGAGTATTCAACTTGAATACCTTGTTATTCCATCTTACTAAAGTGATGAACAAACTAAGATTCAATAAAATAAATCATCACATATCAATCATAAACCAATCTAAAGCAAAGCACATAAACAGGTTCTAAGATAACCAAATTATGGAAAATTAAACTAGTTTAACAAGAAGTGTACTTAGCTTGGAGTGGGGACCCACCACCCTTGCTTTGCACACTTGAAGATTGATATCAGAAGCTAAAACTTCAGTCACACATCCACATTATTGAACAACAAAATAGCATTAGAACAAGTTTTTCAAATTAGCTTCAAACTCCAAAGTGTCTTATCATAAAACTATACAAAAGTTACATCCATAAGCCATCAAAGTTTGCGCTTTAAATAGATTTTTTAGGAAACAAACTGATATATATTATCTCTAACACTCATATCAACTCATATCCACCTATATAGGTCAAAATCATTCAGTTAATCTCAAGCAATATGGTCAATCCCTTAAAATCTCGAAACTGCCCTATTTCCTAGGGATTTTCTGGGTGACTAGTCATGTTTGACCAACCTTGACTAGGCTTAATAAAGCTTGTTTTGACCGAACCAAGTGGAACTTGTTTAGTCCTAGTTCCCAAGCTTTCCATTCATGAATCTAGCTCAACCCCAAGTGTCGTGAAAATATGTCATCCACATAGCTATTATGGGAATTTCTGATTTTGTCCAAAATTTCACTTGAAACTCAACTTTCATAAAAACTTCTAGAAATTGCAAAATTAAAATTAAATACCTGAATATGCATAAAATACATCAAAATGAGATGGATGTGATGGAAAATGGATGGAAAATATGAAGATTAAGTAAGTTTCCTTAAGCAAAAATAGAACAAAACCGAGGGCCAACAATGCAAATTTGAAGAATTGAAAAGGAAAGCAAGGAAATGTGGAAGAAAGGAAATGACTAGTTTGATTTTGCTGAAATGAAATTTGAAAAATAGGAAAGGAAAACAAGGAAATGCAGAATTGAAAGAAAAGAAATTACTAGCCTATTTTTGCTGAAATAAGCTATTAGCAGAATGTTGCAATAGTAAATAGAAGAAATCAGTAATCATAGAATACTTTGAAACTTCCCCGGAAATGGTGCCAAAAAGTGGTGAGCACTAGTATTGCAGCAAGAATGCTACAACTCCTGGGCTACCAAATTTACTTTTATCAACCCGATAGTTCGTTAAAAACTTGGAAGGATCGACGTTGTATGCATAAGTACTAGTTCTCAATGTAGGTTGTCACTTGGTTAGCCAACACGAGATCACTAGGATCTCAAGCCAACTTCTATAGATTTTAGAAGAAGCTCTATGTGTGATGAAAGGAAGAAAGATTACTCTACAGAAGCTATTCTAATTGCAGAAAGGAAAAAGACTAGAATGTAAAGCAAGACCTAGTAAACCATAATTAACAAGCTAATTCTAATTTTGCCAAAAATACTATGAAAACCATGAAAGAAATGCCATTACTTACTCAAGAACGAAAACATCTAACCATGCTATTTCTGGAAGTAAATAAGAAAAAAACATATTTTTGGATTTTTATGTGAATTTAATCATGCATCTAATTTATTGTGTGTGAGTGTGGCGGTGAGCATGTGGCATTCGAGGGTGGTTTTGGACCTTGGAAGGATGAAATATGGTGTGGATGGGTCCTAGGAGGTCTTAGGTGGCCTTCTGGAGGTTTTTTTCACACTCAGAATTCAAAAGAGAGCCTACAGGAAAAACTGCAGCAGGACACACGGAAACTAGAGGAGGAAAACAAGGAAACTATAGGAGGAGGCTCAGAGAAATTTCCGCTCTTTTGAGGTTGTGAGAGTGCATGGAAAAGGTGGATGAAGGTTGGGGTGAGGTGTTAGGTTGCCTAAGGTCTACCATGAACCATTGCAAGAGAGAAAGATGATTGGGTTTTCTTAAGGAGAGAGGAAGAAGTTCTATGAAAATGAAGGAAAATAAGATAGAATTGAGGTGAGGTTTGGGAGACCTATAGGGCATGCATCAGATGCAGGGTGTGACTGTTGGTAATCTGTCCTACTACTAGAAGTGATCTGCTACATAGAAACTGGTAGTCAACCAAGGAGATCAAGAAAACAATGAAATGAGTGCATCTAGAAAAAACATAGTTTTGCATTAAAATGGCCTAAACTATAATGTATGAGAGGAAATGCTGAGAAATGTTGCAAGAAAGGAAAGCATGAAAGAAGAATATTGCAAATCGAGAAGTGAACATGATAAAGGAGATCTAAAGCAAAGCAAAACTGGACTATGAACCTACTAAAGAGCTGCAAACACTAGAAGTCCTATGAATGAGGAAAATCTGTGCTTTTGGGGCAGTAAGGGAGTATTTGCCTCAAGTCACGGTCCGAGAGGGAGGAAGAGAGGCCAAGGAACTACTGCTAGCCTTCTGAATCTTTTTTATTGCTGCTTAACCTGCTACAGAAAGAACAAATGGAAGCAAACTACTAAATCATCAAAAGCAACTTATTCTTAACCATAAGGAAAATACATCTAACAACGAATTAATCTACAAAACTAAAGTAAGCATACAAGTACAAGTAAAGAGAAGCTTGGCTACTTGGATTGGCCCCTAATCCAAGATCTTCATCCCTCTGAGGTAACTCAATGCTAGCTCAAAAAGGATTCCATCTTCATTATCAAAAAAATAGCAAGATTACATGAAACTGTCCCAAGATAATAAGCTCGAAATTTCAGCAGAGTTTACATAAGAAAAAAAATCTGACCCTAGTGAGGCCCTGGCCCTATCTACTTATACATATGAAGCTACCAATATCTTCCTTAAAATCAGGCAGGCTTGGCTCCCAAAACGCGAGATAACTCTCAATCATCTTCCACTTGCTCAGCTGCTTGTACTCCGAGATGAATGAAGGGGAATTCAAAGTGAGGAGCAATAAATGAGGGGGATTCCTTCCTATAAGTCCTTAAATCCTTGACTTTGACCTCAAAATCCATCAATAATCTGCATTATATACATGTTAGACCACATGGCATAATAACTAACGCAACTCACTCTATAAGCATAATTATAATCAGAGAATCATACAATAAGCTAAGAGAATGGTTGATTTCACTAGGTTATGAGGTAAAATGAGCCCGTGTAATTATCCATTTATGAGGCTCATCAGCGACAAGGGAGCACTACCGCTTCCCCCAACTTAGGTCCTGTAGATGATGAGGTCTAAGCTAGTTGAGGAAGATCCAAATGTGAACATTATGCCTTGAAGTGGAATCACGATGGGAGATGACAAAGGCAAATAGCCCGAAGATAATACTTGGGTTCATGAAACTCCATTGAAAGAAGTGGAGTTTGATTTGAAGTGCACTTGGGAAACCTTCATGGAAGATAAGAAGAGCTTCACTGATGCCTTCACTTTAGGAAGAAAAGATAAACCGGAACCAGAGATGGGACCATCTATGCTCATGACATTCCTGGAAATATGCATGTAGTTACTATGCGATAGTAAGGTTGTAAAGGGATTACAGGAACTCATTAACAGATGTGCTGGAAACATGCCAAGAGAACCATGTGTAGTCTCGAAGATTGGAAAGCATAAGACTCGGACAAGAAGAGAAATGAGGCTAACCTCGCAAATTGGAGAATATGAGATCGACCAAGTAATTATGGATTTAGGATCAGATGCCAATGTTTTATCGAAGAAAACATGTGAGCGAATGGGGAGACCTATGCTACAATGGTCCCTTATTCAGCTGCGAATGGAAAACCAGTAGAAGATAATACCCATGGGGCGATTGTAAAGAATCACTGTGGATATTGAGGGAGCAAGCGCACAAGAAGAATTTGATGTAATACAGATTGTTGATGACAACAATGCCTACCCACGCTCTTAGGAATTAATTGGGCCATTGACATGAACAGGGTGATTAATCTGAAGAAGTGCAAGATGATTTTTGAGAACAAGTCACTATGCATAGTTATACCTGTGGACCCTGCTGAAGGATCACACTGTACTGAGTGAGTGTACGACTATGAAAGCGATGATGATTTGGACTACATCTATAACATAACAATGTGAAACCAAGATTGGGTGAATCCCACTACTGATGGACGGCTTGCATGGGAGCGCGAGAGCTCCTGTACTTCAGATTCAGATGAGGAAACAGAGTGGTGGAAAAATTAGTTACATGAGGTAAGTACACTTAAGTAATATGATGATAAGGTCACTACGCCACATATCGATAGAAGTAAGATACCTGCCTACTTATGATGACCTAAGTGAAGTAGATACCTTCTTAGATAAATTTGAAAGGAAGGTTCCAGAAAAGAAACACTTCTAAGCCTTGAATTGGGTATTGCGCGCTATGCCAGCAAGGTTCTGGGGTACGCATAAGGGGATCTTTGACGATTAGCGTGAATGTATAAGGATGATGTGCACATGGTTTGGAAAGATTAAAGTGTGATCGACATAAAAGTACAATGGACAGGATGATTTGCATGCACATCTAGCCAGGTGGATACAGGCATATTCAAAACATCCTACGCAAATGTGCATGGACTCTACACTGAGAGGTATGGTCGATAAGAATGTGTAGGGGAGATAGATGTGTAGTTGGCTCTTGAGGTTGGATAGACAGTATGTGGGAAGAAAAATCATGTAGAAGGTTATCCACGCATGATAATTTAAGAAGGTGTGAAATGAGCTGAATAAGGTATGCAGCATGGAGTGAAGTGATTGGGACCTACACATACCTAGACAAATGCCCTTTCGGGTGGTCGATGGAGTAGAAGCCGTAATGCCTGTGGTTTCTATCATTTCAAGTCCGCTTATAGTGGCACTCGTAGGGGTAATGGACCACGAAGCCCTGGAAGAAAGGCTCACGCCATTGGAAGAGCTCGAAGGAGAATGGTTGGGACTCGATGAAGAAATCTAGTAGGGTGATCTAAGGCTCCACAAACTCATGAATGAAAGGGTATAGTTGAGAGAGAAAAGTTCCATGGAGGATGCAGAAGTCAAGAAGCTTGAGGATGGAATAAAGAAGGAATTTCTTGATAGAAACACCGTAGTGATATAGCAGGATTAGCTCAATTACATTGACACACTTAGGGACCACCGCCAAGAGTTTCTCAGTTTGCTACATTGGTTGGCACTGCATGTTAGTAAGGAAATCACAGAGGGTTGTGCGGTGTAGTTCGAGAAGTTAAATGGTGAACTCTTCCCAAGAAAAGTAAATGGAAGTTGTTTGAAACTATACACAAGTGGCCTGGCCATCTGATGAGCCACAGGAGGCACAGTCTTACTGCTCCAAGTACTTGAAATGAGGCACGGGGAAAAAGTATACTCTATCCAATGTTAGAAAATTATATATTATAGAGCAATGGAACAAATAAAATATTGTAGAAATATAAACATAGAAAATGCATAAAACAAAAGAGACACAGATATACGTGGTTCAACCAGTTTGGGCTACGTCCAAGGAGAAACAGCTAGTCCTTCCTTTTAAATCCAGCAAACTAAACAGATACAACCTACAGTAGCTCTGTTGTAATTCCCTCTTCGCTCTCAATCTGCTCTCTCTTCCTCTATCAGAATATAGATCTACCTAGACACAATACAATGCCCTTATATATAGTGAGGGGTTTCGTTCTAGGGAAAAAAACCCTAAATTAAACATAACTTCTACTGTCAAATCTCCGCCTAATGAACGACCCAGATTGACTACAAAATTACAACATTTTACAAGGCAATTTTACATCTATTCTTAGCTTCGAGGGCACTACCCCGATCCCCCCGACAGGGGGGACCTCCCAAAAGGTCGCAACAGCCCCGCCCCCTAGACCCCCCTTGCAACAAATATTTTACAGGAGGCATTGCCACCCCATTTCAAACTGTGGTACAATGTGCAAATACCTTTCAATACATAATATAGTCAAGCTCCACACCCAACACCTGAGAATCGCATAATGTCAGGACTATGTGTAGTAGAGAGTTGTCACAGGGTTCACGAAAAAGCAAGGGTAGCTGCGCTATCATGCGGGTTGGATGGACAGTGACCATTATAGTCGCTATTCATGATGTGATGCTTGGTGTGAGACCAAATGAAGCAAGTAGTAGGAATTTAAGGCAAGCTTTATGAGCTAGATTTGGGAAAATCTATCTTGAAGGGAGCATTAATGGACCGAATTTTGGGGAACGGTCAAATTTGAGTTCGAAAGGCGCTATAAATTGGAAAGGGCTACCTAGAAAACAACACTTGGCCATTTTAGAAATTAGCTATTACACGCTCATAGATTTATGAACCGCTATTTGTTCGATCTTTTGAAGTCAAAGGCATTGTTTGAGCACTTACCTTAGCCATTGAGATATTTGTGCAATAGCAATATGACAGCGTCTGAAGAAGGCATGGATATATAAAAGATGACTACTGAAGAGTCCATATATGCCATGACGATAGGATATGCCCCAGAAAGCATCTAAATAGTCGCATAAATCCCTAAATTTATGTGTATGTCGAGATCCAAAAGAGGATAGGTAGCATATGGCTCTGGTGCGCATGTCCCCGAGGAATCCACTAAGGACGAGGTTTGACATGGAAGAAAAGGGGAAAGTGATCAATTTGGAAGCCGATGAGGAGGAGGATGACCTTGAGGAAATCCTGGTGGAAGAGAAGGGAGATGAAGAAATGGAGGAAGAAACCTAGGGTGCAGACCCTTTCACCAGGCTGCCTGCATATGTTCCTCCACGGAAGGGGAAAGCAAGTGTACCCAAGCACCTAGATGAGAGCAAGAGCTCTTTACAGACTTCGCTACTACCTGATTATATCGTTTTTGATGGAGCACACTTTGGATGGGTGCTGGTTCTAAAATTTGAAGACTGGGATCTCGCAGACCACGAGAAATTCCCACATTTGGCAACCACATAGCTAATACAGCGAAAGAAAAACACAGTGGTGGGAGTCATATATTTGGAGCCATACAAGTTGTTACAAGGATTAAGAAAAGTAGGGTTGTTAAACCTTCTCTTGATGCTGCATTACCATCACACACCAATGACTATCTTTGTCATCAAGCAACTGCTCTGCCTGGTGTTGGGCCATTAATATGTCATTATTATTATCACTTTTGAACGCTTATTCCGCCCATTTCTACCATTCTTTATCACGTCATATAACATAATTTATCATATAATTCTATTTTATAATTATTTATGCTCTTATGGATAAATATTATTTCTTCTCCTTTATTTTTAACAAATTGATTATTATGCATGTTTTTACCAATGATGGTTTACTAATAAATTTTTTCACCATTTTAGCGTCCAAGGTATTTTCCAGATTGAAGATTTGATCATTAAATGTGACAACTCAGAAATTCACTGGAATAAGAAGTGATAATTTTGTATTGAATGGTTTGGGAAAATGGAGAAGAATCTATAAAACCCGAAACATGGGTATTTTTCAACAGACCAAATTAGTTTTTTCATGGGCATTTTTCCCAAGTTTGGCCTATACTAAGAGATCAGAAGGTTCTTCGAAGATGTTTTTCTCAGATTTGCTGTTGTTTCCGTTTTCCAAATTATCCCAGTTGCAATGCCAAATTCGACCTGTTCGTGTTGAATGATTGATGGAAAGATATTTCAGATATGACCTTGCTTATCAATTTGTTGAGAACAATCCAATTTTGTAATAGAAATCATATTGTAGTCATATATGTTATAAATTCTCTCTACTCTCTATGTATTTAAATGAGAATAGAGATTAGATAAGGGTATGAAGAGGATATATGATGGATGATTAGAGAGAGAATTAAATGGGTCAGTAGATTAGAGATAGAATAGGATAGGATAGGAGGAAAGGGGATGGATCTCTATTATTTCAAATTGTAATTATGATTTATACAATAGTGGTGCCAAGAGAACGCGATTATATTGTAATGTCACTCAAGTTCAATGATTAATATATAATTTGGAGGTTGTTGCTCATTCACCTTATCTAAAGTAGCCCAGCAATATTCGCTGGCGGCTAAGGGCCCAGCCTCTGGTGGATTAAGCTACTGCTCTGTATTATATCTTTCTGATTTCTACAAGTGTGGTTTGTTTAATGATTACCTTGTACAATTGAATTGTGTTGTCATTTTCTTCCATCATAACAAGAATGCTATTCATTACAGCTTAAATTGTTATGCTATTCATTTTGGTTATAAAGCTTCATTGTTCACTTCAAATTATGTGGTGCATTATAGGTTGTTGCTTATTTAGTATTGCTGCTCATTTCTATTAATTTTGTACTGCTATTCATTTCCATTTAGTATTGTTATTCATTTAGCTTTGCGGTTCATTTCCATTTAGCTTTGTTGTTCATCTTCAATAATTTAGTATTATTGTTCCTTTCCATTAATATTTCATTTTTGTAAGATGAGATTTGATGTTCAATTCATTTCTGCTAAAGTTAAGCTTTGTTGTTCAGTTTCGCAAAAGACTTAGTCGTTGTTCTTTTCTGTAGGGATTTGATTTCACCTTTTAACTGATATTGCAGTAAGTGTGTTTTAGTGAGAATTTCCAATTCAATTGCCATTTCTAATTAGTTGCTTTAGTGTGGATTAAAAAATCAACAACTATAAAGGGCACTAATTACCACTATCTCAGTTCTCATATTGGAGATCTTGCCTATGATTGATTTTCATTTGTGTTGGAAATAATACTGAGAGGGGGGGTGAATCAGTATTATCTACTTCCTTTTATAAATCTTCCTTATTTGTTCTTTGAATTAGTTTTGCATGTCAGTACCATAAAATAATGAGCATGAACACAGAAAACAGATAGTCACACCAAAGAACACAAGATGTAAGGTGGAAACCCAATGTGGGTGAAAACCACCTGCTGCAATATGTCTCTATCTTTCTTCAAATTAGAAACTCCTTTTACAATGGTCTTGTACTGGTGCAGTCCTTTACCAGTACGCAGGCTGCAACCTGCTGAGAGCTACAACTCTCTCTCGTTTTCCAGTCTCTCCTGAAAGGGAGCTACAACCCCCTACTTCTTTTCAAGGACCACTTTTCATAAATTTTCAAACTAGATCCATATAAATCAAATGATCATCAAGTACATGTAAATTATACAGTCAGCTGTAATAACCAGATCAACAATAACAGAGTAGAACCCAGAACACCTTTCCAACAGAAAAAATTCAACCAACAGAAGATCTTAACACATATACGCGGTTTTTCTTTTACTGGCCTGCGTTGCTACGCAGTTCACCTTCTGCTTCTCTGCGTATACCCGCAGATCTCCTTCTTCTGGACTGTGTGGCCACGCTCTGCTCCTTTTACTGAACTGCGTACAGTACGCACCCAAAAACAGTATCGCGCCGCGTACTTCTCAGAAAGTACGCACCCAGAAGAATAATCGCGCCGCGTGGTGCTACAGAAAGCACACACCTGAACCACTGTTTCCCTGCGTACCTACGCACTGAGCCTTCGCCGCTGCGTACCTACGCACTGAGCCTTCGCCGCTTCTGCGTACCCACGCACAGAACCTTCGCCGCCTCTGCGTACCCACGCACTGAACCTTCGGCGCCTCTGCGTACCTTGGACTAGGGCTGAAATAACCTCAGATGCTCAGATCTGAACTTGTGCTCAAGAGATCAGCCTTCGCAGGTTCGCTTCTAACCTCTCCTTTATAGATCAATCTTTTAAGAACTGAGAACCCAATAAACCAGATCTTAAGATATTCAATCACACGAAAGATACACAAGCCAAATGATCTCCTTTGCTTTATATAGGCTCACTCTTCCTCAAATCAAGGATCATGGGGCTCAATAAAAATAATAAAATAAACAATACCACGGACCAAAACCATGATAACCCAATACTGTTGGCTAAATACCATGAGAAACCCACGTGTGGGCGCTTAACTGTCTTGGAATGTGTGCACTGGGGTACGCACCTCATGGATGGGTAATCCGCGTATTTGGACGCGGTCCCTGCATGGCATGCCTGCGGGTACGCACCTCCTGAACTGTTCTCCTGCGTACTTCTTTAATTTTATCAAAATGAGAGCCATGCCATGGGTGTTGCCATCAAGTACAACATCTGAAATCATACCAGAACCATAATGCCAACATCATTACGGCTGTATGGAATGTGTGTTTCTTTGAATAGATAACCTCCAGTCTGCTAGGGTATCCACCCAAGACCCTAGGGGAATTTATCCCACAACACTAGGGTCATAACAGAATTAAATATTTCAAAGGATGAAATGAAGAAAATCCATAAGAGTATGAATGACACTAAAGAGAATTTGAATATTAAAGAGAGATAGTTGAATATGGAAAAGGAACGTGCATCACAACATTATAAAAACTATTAGACAACACGTGATGTGATCAAAGAACCAAAGGAGAAGCTCAAAGGAAATATGTCTCCGATACAGGCTAGGGAGATAATTGGGAATGACATCATTCAACAGGTGAAAGTAATCTGGTATTAGATGTTGATTATGGCATAGGAGAAAACCATTGTCATAGATTTAGAAGTGATCATTGCTTTTAGTAAATAAAAATCCCAACGAAGTGCTCAGTTAGCAAAGAAAATGATTGATTTTCTTATTTTTAAATCATCTCAAGAATTAAGAACTATGGAGATTGAAGACAAAACAACTCTTTTTCTGGAAATAAATAAAATGATACATAAGAATATTCATAGAAAAATACATAGGCAAAGTTGGGAGAGATCAAGCAATCTGTTTTGGAATTCAATACATACTTTGACAAAAGGACCAGGGCAAGGTTGCCCTCATGTTGGGAACAAAAAGGTAATCTGCTCCCCTAGGAGACATATGAGAGACACTGTTGGTCAAGGAAAAAAGGAAGATTGATTCTTCACATAAGAAAACAACAATATTGAAGGGTTCTACCATTGTGAATTATTTGCAGAGAGATTTCCAATTTCTGTCGTTATTCAAAACCCTCTTCATAGAGAAACCTACCTACAGCCGAATTACCAATTTCATGATGGCTTATATCAGGTTTATCAAGTGCCCAAGTTCAAACTTATCAATATGGAAAACGTGTAGAGCATTGATGTCACCAAGTGAAGCCGCTGAAGCTGGACCTTCTACAAGCGAGCTTGCTTAAGAATCACAAGTCATCCAATGAAAATTAACCACATAGTTTCTTTCATGAAATATTCCAAAAGATATTATATATTGTAATTTTGAGTCAATATATTTTAAGTTTTGAAGTTTTAAGTCCTTAGGAAGACTGAATAGAGCTTAGAGTAATTTTTAAAATAGTTTAAACAGTTTATGGCAGTGAACAATTTTTATAACTGTCATCTTTGTAATGTCACTACAAAAATACTTTGGAGAACCATTTTTGTGGTTCCGAATTTTGACTTTAGGGAGAGAAAAATTTGTTGTGTAATGTGTTATATTCTCTTGAGTTTAATAAAAGCTTCTTGGATGATTCCAAACTTATTTTTGGATATGATATGTGTTTCCCGCTATTGTAAGTCCTTTATTGTTTCCTCTTCTTTTGGAAAAATGTTATGAAGCTCTTGGTTATTTTTATAATACATATTTACTTTGCTCACAACACCTGTAAATTTTAATCAAATAATATTAAAATTGCGCTCCATTTTTCCACACATACATACATTCTCTAAGTCTCTCATGCATTCGACTAAGGTTTAAATAAAAGATTCTGTAGTTGCAGCCTTTTTGTTCTGAACCTTCCATTTTTCTATTTCTCACCCTGATACAACTTGTATTTCATTTTCATAGACAATGAGGCCACCCTAAGAAGTTTTTCTATTTCAAGGAGTTTTCCTCTGCATTACTAGTGAAAATCATCTTTGCATAATCATAATGGGACAACAAGCAAAATTTATTATCTTTTTGTATAGATGTCCTGGGCACTAACCTCTTCTCAGCCAGAGGTTGTCTCTAGGGTTACAACACCTTTTGGCATCGTTGCTAGGGAGTGAAGAGCAAAGTTATTTTTCCTTGGGCTTTTTTGAAAACGATTCTTTGTTTGGTGAGCAAAGAAAGTGTGTTAGCTGAGTTTTATCACCAAGTGAGAATTAAAGTAGCAATTCTGGCTCCAAAAGGCCTTACACGATGTTAGACACCTCATAGCGAAAAGCCCCAATTTTATATGATCTTGAGAAATTAGTTTCCCGAAGGCTTTGGAGACAAAAGACCCCAAGCACTCCAAGTCATACTTTGTCTGCTCTTGGTACTAGTTCTTTGTCTCAATATTCCAGAATTGTTCATCCAAAATAAATCACAAAAAAATTGCATTTTTCTGAAAGTAGTTCTATTTCTTCTCAATCCTTGTTTCCTGAGCCTACTCTTGAAGATATACCATTTGAATCTGTTTTTTTCTCTTTTGCAACAATTTCAGAGGTTGAAGAAATTAAAATTGTTGATTTTCCTGCTTCACTCCAAGTTGTTCCTGCAATTTCTCATCTAGTTCCTATATCTGTGGTTTTACCATCTTCTTTTGTGTTTCAAGCAAGAAATCCTCCTCTTCCCTTCCAAAATCAGAATATGGTGATTCCAGGTTTTCTTTTAATTCACTATGCTCCTCTCAATCTCCCCCAACCTATGAATTCCATGCCTCAAGATTATTTGAAGTTGTTGACAAGGTTTACAGGAGAAGATGAGGTTATAGTAGAAAAAACATATAGCGACTTTCTGTGCTTTTGCAAAAAACCTAAATGTGGAGTATCTTGACGTTATTTGTACAATAATTGGATGGAGAAGAAATAAAGTGGTTCAAGACCCTCCCTGAGAATTCAATCAATACCTGGGAGAAATTAGAGAATTATTTTATACAAATATGGGGAGAAAAGAAGGATCATGTATATTTCTTGACTGAATTCAACACAATAAAGAGAAAACTAGATGAAGAAGTGGCCAAAATTATCAAAATATTTAAAAAACTATCTAATAGTCTCCCTTTAGAGATAAACCACCTCCTGTTGGTGCAAAAGTAGTTTTCGCAGGAGCATTTTGTTGGAAATAATACTGAGAAGGGTGGGTGAATTAGTATTATCAACTTACTAACTTTTTCTTTTCATAATAAAATTGTATATGCTACTTTAGTGAATGGAATTCGCGTGTGCACACATCTATTCTTAAGGCAACCAATGTATATCTAGTGAACTTATGATTTAGTTAATTCATCATATTTTGATCTTTAACTGGTGCATCAGTACTTAATTAACCATTTAAACAGTAACCATGTGCAGTAATAACAAAATAAGCAATCACACATAGACAACACACATGAACACCAAGATTTAGGGTGAAAACCCAATGCGGGAGAAAAACCACCTACTGTTGTTGTCTCTGTCTTCTTTTAATATAAGAAAAACATGTTTACAATCTTGTACTGGTGCAGACTCATACCAGTATGCAGGCACCCACCTGCAGAAGACTACAACCTTCTCTCATTTTCCAGCTTCTACTAGAAGGGAGCTCCAACCCCCTGGCTATTGTACTGGCCAATATGTTTACCAGTACGTAGGCGCCAGCCTACAGAAGACTATGACCTTCTCTCTTCCTCCAGGGACCACGTTTCATTAATTTTTAGACTCAATACTCTCGATACACAAAAACACGATATGAAGGCCACGTTTCATCAAATTTTCACACTAGACCCATACAAAATTTTCAAACTGCATCGACCAACAATCAGTTAATCTGAACAGTCATATCACTATCACCAAAACACGGTGCTGAACCTAGAAACCTGCATCATCATTCAGAACCAGCTGCAACCAAAAAAATCATACATCAGAATGTATACGCTACTTTACTGAACCCAACTTGTGTGTATACGCTACTTCCTTTAACAAAACCTGCGTATACCTTCAAAACTGCTAAATCATAAAAACTTATGAATCAGATTTGTACCAACCAGTAATATTCTGAACATTTACTGACAATTTACAGAGATTTGGACAGTTAGTAGCAGAGACAACCCTTCACACTTAATCAATTAATCAACCAAACACAAACTCCTTATGCATTCAATTTTACTTTCAGATCTAGGAAGACTTGTTGGGAGCAGGACCCCCCAAGGGTAGTTTTGGGGCTAAAAGCCCATATTAAGTCAATTTTTGTAATATAATTGTAAAGACTCCACATTTTGTGGTCCCGGAGCGCAAAGGTGTAATGTGTCCAAAAGGGTATTCCGCCCTTAGTTTTGTAAAGTAAAGTCAGTTGTAAGAGACCTACCCATGGCCCACAGGCCATGGGATTGTATAAAAAGAGCTAAACTCTAAGTAGTTAGGGCAATCGATGAATAGAATGGCAGATCGTGTAATAGAGTGATACATCTGAAGAAGAAGTCTAAGTCTTGGGTCGTAGCGTAGGTAGAGGCTCTGCAGCTGAATGCGTAGAGGCCTAGGGTAGAAGTCCGCAGCTGAGTGCGCAAACCCCATGCAGTTGTGTGCGCAGGGTGGATACAGTCTGTAAACACTTGGAAGATATTAATAAAAGGAGTTATTTTGCAATTTTTGTGTCTTTGTTCTGTTGATGCGTTTGGATATTTTATGTATGAATTTCCTTTATTATGCTTATATGATGTGTGAATGAATGCAATTACATTGAATAATTGAATGCAATTACAAATATCTGCGTACACGTTGTTAACTTTAAGTATTTGACGAGATAAGCCAATCACTTAGGATAATTGGGGAATCTGCATAGCACGCTGCCATAGCAGCACGAAAGCACCTGAGCCATGAGTTAGGCTTGTGCGAAGGTCGATTGTATACTTTTGTGAAGGTATTGAAGGCTGGAATAGAGGGTTTGTCTTGCAAGCCCTAAAGCGAAGCCACTTGCGCGAGGGTACGGATAGAAGAAATCAAACAACATCACAACCATCTTAGGGCGCAGAAACTTGGTTCCAACACCCCCCCATATTGCTTCAGGTGAGACTTCGGTCCACGCTCTGCGGGCTGATGCTAAAAGGGCTAGTAGTGTAGGGATTTCTTTGGATAATTAACGCTGAACCTGGGTTAGGCGCCCTCAAGCCAACAAATGAGTCCGTTGCCGGGACCAGAATTTGCATAAGAGATATGTGATGTCATATCACTGGAATCCAACTAAGAAGGAAATTAGAGACTGGTTGGATATAAAGATCCATGAATTCGCGACACAGGAGAACAGAAACCCGCGACTAACAAAGAATAATGGTTGGATAGATACTTGTACACAAACATCCACGAGATATTTTTCTGCTCCTTCCCTATGAGATATACGAGTGGATCGCGAAGCTAGCAGATAACTAAGGAAGGTGGAAACTTGACGGTCCTATTGTGTGGACCTCGTAGCTAGTGTAAAGGTTGGAAGCATCGAAGGATAAGATCGCCCGCACTGTCGATCATTGGATCGATAATGTCATAGGAGTATTTGTGACTGAATTCGCGGTCGACACCTCAGTCAACTACAACAAGGCGGAGTGACACTTCTTCAAAGGACCGCGAGGTAAGTATGTAAAATCTTCGAATACCTTGATTAAAATGCTATTATGCGAAAAATGGCTCATGAAGCTACCTTGATGTTCGAGAGTACGCGGAGTGGGAAAAATTATAGGAACGACGGAAAAAAGGGTTCGAAGTATAGTCCCTTGATTTCACCTCCGCGAGGTGACAAAGAAGGGATAGTGAAGGTTTCTCCATGAAGTGCTATTCAGTTAATAAGACAAGGATTATCGCGAATACCACCTCCGCCCACACTGCCTCCAACTTCACCACCATCACCTCCAACTTCACCTGTACCACCTCCACCTCCACCGTGGTTCAGTATGGAAAATACAGTGAAGTTTCCTTTGTTCAAAGGCTTGGAAAATGAGGACCCAGACCAATTCTGGTTCATTGTGAGGGCTATATGGGAAGCTCAAGGTGTTACAGATGATCATATAAATAAGGCGACACTGGTTAGTGCTCTACAAGACCGCACGCTAACCTGGTATATTAAGTACTCTAACGATAACCTAAATGTTGAAGTGGTAGACATCCAGGCAACACTGAATAGGGAATTTAGTAGACCTAAATCTGAGGCACAGTCGATTGTGGGATTCAAATAAATCGCGATGCAACTAAGTGAAATGCCTTGGGAACTAGATTAGAGGCTGAAATGTACAATCCGCAAAGCCAACATGAATTTGACATATGGACAACATTGCGAGTGGTTTGTGGCTTCGCTACTACAACACTTAAGGAGTGCGATGTTGCAGCAGAAGATAACCACTCAAGTGAAGGCCTTGGAGATTGCCATGAGACTACATGAAACTTTGATGCAAGATCCAAATCTAGGAGTTCAGGAGATCCATGCGCAACTAAAGAATCTGTGCCTTGAGATGTAAATTATGAAGCGGGACAGGACGGTTCGACTTGAGGTACGTAAGGAGGTATGGTGCTTGAAATGAAAGAGTCAGGGTCATGACAAAGACCATTGCTCGGTCTTTGCAAACTATATTGCAAGAGGAGGACTGATGCCTTTAAGGCCTGAAGCTCAGGCATGAACTAGTGCGGGGCCTGCATTATGGTGCACTATCTATCAGGTAGCTGGAAAACATGTCATGGAGAACTGTAACTTGCTATAGAAGTTTGTACAGACACCGCAATAGATGTTTTGCAACTTTTGTAGTTTAGTAGGGCATGATGAGCGTACTTGTAGGAGCTATGAACTGATGATGGATAGAACTACCACCTATAGAGTTCAGGATGAAACACGACCCCTTAACCTAAGCGCAAGGATGGCACAAATAGGATTTCAAGGGTGCGGAAGAGGCCGAGGAGGAGGAGGACCTGGCAGAGGTCGAGGATAGTTGATTTGCTACAATTTCGGAGGACCAGGACATTATGCCCATGATTGCACTAATTCAATGCATTCGTCATGCAAGTATTGCACATTGTTTGATCATGAAACAGAAGACTGTCCTACACTGATAACTAGGATATGTGACAAAGGGGCGCTACCACCGCTGCCGACTCAGAACCTGTAGATGATGAGGTCTGAGCTGCATGAGGAAGATCCAAACGTAAATATAGTGCTCAAAAGTGGAATCACGACAGGAGATGACAAGGGAAAATAGCCAGAAGACAGTACATGGGTTTGCAAATCTCTTGCAAAGGAGGTTGAGTTCGATTTGGAGCGTGCACACAAAACCTTCATGGAAGCTAAGAAGAGCTTCACTCAGGCCTCCACCTTAGGAAGCAAGGATAAGCCTAAGCAAGAGATGGACCCCTCTATGCTCAGAAATTTCCTGGAGACTTGTATGAAGTTACTGTGCGATTGTAAGGCTATGAAAGGGTTACAAGAGCTCATCAATAGATGCGCTGGAACCACGCCGGTTGAGCCACGCCTAGTACGAAAGATTGGCAAGCATAAAACAAGGACGAGATGGGAGATGAGACTGACCACACATATAAGAGAGTATGAAATGGATCAGGTCATTTTGGACCTGGGTTTAGATGTAAATGTCCTACCAAAGCAGACTTGGGAGTGAATAGGGAGACCTGCATTGCAATGGTCTCCGATTCAGCTAAGGATGGCGAATCAATAGAAGATCATCCCCATGGGGCGGCTACAGGGGGTGACTGTGGATATTGAGGGAGTGAGCGCGCTGGCTGATTTTGAAGTAATAGAGATAATGGATGACAACAATCCCTATCCTGCGCTCCTGGGAATTGACTGGCTACTCATATAAAGGAGGTAATCAATTTGAAGAAGCGAAAGATGATCTTTGAAAAAAAATATTTGTGCTTAATAGTACCCCTCGATCCTGCTGAAGGATCGCACTATACTGAACTAGTCCGCGATTGTGAGAGTGATGACAAACTGGATTGTATCTATAAGATAATAGCACGAGACCAAGATTGGGTGAATCTCACCGCAGATGGATGAATTAATTGGGATCACGAGAGTTCCTACACTTCAGACTCCGATGAAGAAATAAAACGCTGGCAGAATCAGTTACATGAAGTAACTACGCTGAATTACAACATGAGGACCCGATCATTGCACTGTGTGTCATCAGAGGTAAGAAATCTGCCTACTTATGATGGTATGAATGAGGTAGATACCTTTTTAGATTCATTTGAAAGGGAGGTACCTGAAAAAGCAATGCTTCCAGGCACTGGACTGGGCACTGCGTGCTACGCCCGCAAGATGGTGGCGTACGAATAAAGGAAGCTTTGATGATTGGTACGAATGCAAGAGAATCATGAGAACACGAGTTGGGAAGCCTAAGATGCAACTAACAGATAAGTATGATGGGCAGAATGATCCATGCATGCATTTGGCCAAATGGACCCAGGCTTATGGAGAAAAGCCCCAACTTGAGTGGGGGCACTTGTTCTGTCATACCCTAGATGTTGTCCCAATGAATTGGTATATAGAAACAAATCTCCGCCATGGGACAGGCGAATGGGATATCCTGCGCGAAGGATTCATGATGAAATTCAGTTTTAAGTATGGGTTTGACAGTATAGATGAAGCGCTACAAGAGGTGAAAGCAGTAATCTTTACGATACCGCAGGATCCTTTAGACCTAACTCAGCTTGAATGGGCTACTCAGCTGAGTTGCGCACTAGAATGTTATAATGTAGCTGATGAAGAGGAGGACGAGGATCCGTGAAAGATTAACATTCCAGAAACAAAAGATCACCATGAGGTTCAGGGACCGCAGATTGAGAACCCTGATATAACTGTGCTGTTGAAAACGAAACAAGTGAACATTGGTATGGAGGTAGAACCCAAATTCACGAATACTGGAGACTACTGGGATGACGCGGTGGTGGATAAGGTCACTAAATTACTTCACGAATACCAAGAATTATTCCCTACCAAGTTTACGGATTTGAAAGGAATAATTAGGGACCTAGGAATGATGAATATCACGTTAAATCCTAACGCGAAGCCAGTTAAGCAACGTCATTACCATCTCAATCCGAAATATAAGGAGAAGATCCACTTAGAGATAGACAAGATGTTCGCAGCAGGCATCATTGAACCTGTGGAAGAATCTGATTGGGTAAGCCCAATGGTGGTGCAAGAGAAGAAGCAGAAGGATGAGATAAGGATATGCGTGGATCTCATAAAACTGAAGGAAGCCAAGTAGCTGAAGGAACAAGTGGACGTAGCACTGCACAAGGAAGCAGTGCTGAAGGCATGAATAAAACCTTAGCTGGAGGAAGCTTACGTAGTCATAGGAAACATTGAAGGCTAGCTTGCAACTCTGCAAGCGATGTAACAACAACTTCAGGTTGACAGCGCAGGAGCAGTGATCGAGAAGACAGTTGAAGATGCGAAGCAGACAACAGCTGAATGCACGGCCGAAGTTGCGGTCATCCGGGTCGAGTTGGACAGGCTTCACGCAAAGATCTTCGTGCCTATTGAGTGACTCAAAGGCGGGTCATGATGTTTGTGTTGGGGGCCTATTGGGAGCAGGATCCACCAAGGGCAGTTTTGGGCTAAAAGCCCATATTAAGTCAATTTTTGTAATATAATTGTAAAAGAATCCACATTTTGTGGTCGCAAAGTGCGAAGGTGTTATGTGTCAAAAAGGGTAGTCCACGCTTAGTTGTGTAAAGTAAAGTAGGCTGTAAGAGACCTACACATGGCTCGCAGACCATGGGATTGTATAAAAAGAGCTAAGCTCTAAGTAGTTAGGGCAATCGATGAATAGAATGGCATATCATGTAATAGAGTGATAACTCTAAAGAAGAAGTCTAAGTCTTGGGTCGTAGCATAGGTAGAGGCTCTGTAGCTGAGTGCATAGAGGCCTAGGTAGAAGTCCGCAGTTGTGTGCACAGGGTGGATAAAGTCTGTAAACACTTGGAAGATATTAATAAAAGGAGTTATTCTGCAATTTCCGTGTCTTTGTTCTATTGATGAGTTTGGATATTTTATGTATGAATTTCCTTTATTATGCTTATATGATGCGCGAATGAATGCAATTATATTGAATAATTGAACACAATTACGAATATCTGCTTACGTAGTGTTAACTTTAAGTATTTGACAAGATAAGCAAATCACTTAGGATAATTGGGGAATCTGCATAGCATGCTACCATAGCAGCGTGAAAGTACCTGAGCCATGGGTTAGGGCTGTGTGAAGGTCGATCTTATACTTTCGCGAAGGTATTGAAGGTCAGAATAGAGGGTTTGTCTTGCAAGCCCTAGAACGAAGCCACCTGTGCAAGGGTAGAGATAGAAGAAATCAAATGACATCACAACCATCTCAAGGTGTGGAAACTTGGTTCCAGCATCCCCCCATACTGCCTCGGGTGAGACTTCGGGTTGAACTCTGTGGGCTGATGCCGAAAGGGCTAGTAGTGTAGGGATTTGTTTGGCTAATTAATGTTGAACCTGGGTCAGGCCCCCTCAAGCGAACAAGGCTTCATTGATAGACAACAATAAAACAACAACATTAGTCAGATAGATCAATCAATTTTGAATAATAGGCTTTTCTTTTGCATATGCTACTTGGAAGAGTCGAACCTGTGTGTATACATGTCTTTACCGAGGCAAACCAACGTATAGATCTGCGAATTTAATTCACACCTTTGTTTCTATTCCAGACTTCAAGCATACCCAGATCATGACATTTAAAGAATAAACAGGTGTACACAATAAGATCTAGCCCAACCAATATCAGATCATCAATGATAATTCATTTCAGGTTTCATGATCTTGATCCAACATTGAATTCAAGGTGCACAAAATATTTCAGATCATATCACAAACATAGACCCTACAACATAAAATATACTTTAGATAGAAGTATTCCTTAGAAACCCTTTCACTTGCACACTTTGGCCCTTTGATCTTCTCCTCCTTATATAGTTTCTAGCCTATCTCAATACCTCGGACCAAAACCACACTTAGGACATGTGGTATTCTTGGATGGGATCAAATAGTCATTACTCCACTTAATATTGTGGGCTGATACCGTGTTATTGACCCTCGATATTCTTTAATCTTCAATTTCCTTGATTTTCCAACCTATACACGCTTTTCCTCTTGTGAAAGTGTGTGCATACATATACTCTCTTTTTGTTTTGTGAACCTGTATACACTCCTTTGAGAAAGTGACCTGTGTATATATATTAAATTTCTTTACACCATCCTTTTCCCTCAACTTCTTCATTCTGATCAGTAGACCTTAGTTCCATATTCCTATTCTTCTATACCAATGCCCTATTGCCTCTGAAATGATCTATTACACTATGAGTTTCCTTTTATCAAAACTAAACTGACCTGTGCGTGAGTTGCCATCAAGGACAACACTTGTATCATAATTGAATCGATCTTGGTTTTACTTTAAGGGTAATATGGTCTCCCACTTTACATAAAATTCATACTGATGCATTGGGGATTGAAGCCAATTTGTCTACAACAGGAAAAATAAAGCAAAAATCTGAAATAGGGGATAAAAAGAAGGGAAAGGAAGAAGCATGATCCTCTAATCAGCTTAAATATTCACACGAATAGAAGCTGGATGAAATGACAAAGTTATCAGGAATTTGTCTAATAAATTAGTAAAGCTTGAACTTTACAATAAAAATCGTCTTAGGCAAATTCAGCCAGGGCGGAACATAAATTTTAATCCTCAGTTTAGGTATCCACCATTGTAGATTATGCAAAGAGAGAAAAAGGATCAAGATCAGGTCCAACCTCCTTTGTATATTGAGGATGAACCAGAAGAAACAGTGGAAGAGACCCTTAAATTTAAGGAGAATCAATATTCTATTCTTAGAGGAGGAAGGTGAAGAAGTATATGAAGAGGATTTAAATCTCGAGTCACAAATTGCATTAGATGATGAAGAAATTGATGACTATTTCAGAAAATTTACAGATTTGATGTAGGCAGAATTGCATAAGAAGTATGATCTCAGATTAAGGAAGAGATAGAGGACTCAGGATCATACAAAGGAATAGTCGAAACAACGTGATCAATAGTTAATGCAAAAATCTGATGAAAAGGGGAAGCAACCTCTTAGAAAAATTCATGTTCAACAAGCAGAAACTTCTATGAGTCAACAAATTAAAGTGAGTAAAGGATAGAAAATTCAACAGCCTGTAGTGAGCTAACAAAATATGCAAAGAGAAAAACCAACAGAAGAAGAGAAAATTAAAGCAATAAAGGAGGGCCATTCTTTCAATATTTAGAAATAATTAGAGAATATTAAGATACCCATTTCATTGACTGAGTTGGTGACACAATATTCTTACAAAAAGAGGATTTCAGATTTTATATTTTGTCTCAAACAAATGATGCAACAAATAATGTCAATTTTCAAGAGGAGAGGCCAGTGGTGATGTTTGGTCCTCATCTAGAAGAACAATATTCCTCTACTCCTCATTTTTATATTTATTTTCTAATGCATACTTTCATTCTTCATAACTGTATGCTGGATTCAGGGACTTCTCATATGCCCTTATCGGTGATGAAGCAGCTAAGCCTTCATATCGATAAACCATACAAGGATTTATATTCCTTCGACTCTAGGAAATTAAATTGTGTTGGGATAATTAAATACCTTGTGGTTTCTTTGGCTCAAATTCCAGCTAGAAGTACTGTGATGGATGTAGTAGTTGCAAATATCCCAGCTTGATTTGGAAAGTTTCTTTCTAGATCTTGGGGAGCTAATTTGGGAAGAGTGTTGAAGCTGGATTTTACTTATGCAATAATTCTAGTCTTCTGTGGAGAATAAAGAAGATTGCATAGGGAGTCGAGGTTTGTTATAACTATTATGAAAGATGGTTCTAGCAATTATCCTATTTATAGCCAGGAGAAAGATGAGTTTTCTTATTTTATGTTGCAACTACCTGAAGAAATTGCTGAAGATACACAGGTGCAGGTTTCTTTAGCAGTCCATAACAAAAAGGCAGTAGTAAGTGGAGTTTGAAAATTATATTTTGATGGAGCATATTCAAAGGAAGGGAACGGTGCAGGTGTTCTTCTACTTTCCCCAAAAGGTGAGACCATTCCCATTTCTTACAACTTGGAATTTGACTCTACCAATAATATAACAGAGTATGCGGCTCTAATTTTTGGTCTGCAAGTTGTCAAGAATATGAAGATAGAATGTATTTCTATATTTGTATATTCAAAATTAGTTGTGAAACAAATTAGAGGGAAGTGTCAGATAAAGCACCTAAGGCTTAGAGCTTACCATAATGAAGTTTGGGATCTGGTAGATAATTTATTTTTAGCTTTTAAGATTCAGTTTCTGCCAAGGGTAGGTAATAGATTGGCTGATTTACTTGCAGTGGCAGCCAACACTTTTAAACCTCCATAAAATCCAAAGTTAAGGTATGACGTTGAAGTTTGAAACAAGCCTTCTATACCAGACAATGTTAGATATTGACAGGTATTTGAAGATGATGAACATATCAAAAAGTTTTTGGAAGTGGTAGGTGAATTTTCTATCTCAGAGATTGATCAAGAAATGGAAGTTATAAATGATGTAGAGGAAGGAGTTAATGATGAATCACTTTGGAAAAATTCCATGGCTAGCCAAAAAATTGTTCAATTAAAAGGTAATGTGATTCCCAAAGGTTTGGTACCTTTGGAGAAATTGTTTGATGAAAATGATGTTCCAATAACTAATAGTAAACAAAGTTGGGAGGATGATGTTGAAGATTATAATCTTGGAACTAAAGAACAACCCAAACTTGTGAAGCTGATGAAAGGCATCTCTAAAGATTATAAGCACAATTATGCAGATTTGTTTAAAAAATATTTTGATGTTTTTGCATGGTCTTATGAAGACCTTAAAACTCATGACAAGGACATGATTCAACATAAGACCCCTTTGAAGCCAGGGGTAAAACCATATAAATAGAAGTTAAGATAGATCAATCCTTTGATTTTGCCTTCAATAGGAAAGGAAGTGAAGAAATTGTTGCAGGCAAAGATAATTGTTCCTTTGAGATATTTGGATTGGGTTGCTAATTTAGTGCTTATGAGGAATAAAAATGGATAAATCAGATTATATATAGATTTCCAAAATCTAAACAAAGTGTCATTGAAGGACAATTACCCTCTTCCAAAAATGGATCATATTTTACAGAGAGTCACAAGATATTCAAGGTTGTCCATGATTGATGGGTTCTGAGGATACAATCAAATTGCAGTGCACTCAGATGATCAGAAGAAAACAAATCTCAAAACTCCATGGGGAACTTTTATGTATGAAAAAATGCCATTTGGGTTGATCAACGATAGTGCAACCTTTCAGAGGGTTATGGATATAGCCTTTGTGGGATAAAATAATAAATTTATGGTCATATATTTAGATGATATTACGACATTTTCCAAATCTGATGAAGAGAATCTAGAACACCTTCAACAAACATTTAAGAAGTGCAGAAAATATGGGTTTTCACTAAATCCAAAGAAGTCTCATTTTGATTTAAGAGAAGGGAATTTTTTTGGGGCATATCGTGTCAAAGGAAGGAGTCAAAATTGATCCAAAGTGAGTGGAAGCAATAAATAACATAACTCTGCCCATAAATAAAAAGGAAATTCAAGTATTTTCAGGAAGAATATTTTTTTCTAAGGAGATTTATTCCTAACTATGCAAATATTATTAAAGAGATTATTGATATGCTAAAGAAGGGTGCAGAGGTTAAATGGACTCCAACAACGAGGGAGCCTTTTACAAGAATTAAAAGGGATTTCAGAGAAGCACCAACTTTGGTAAGTCATGATTATCAAAAACCATTCCAAATTTTTTCTTTTACTTCACCTTCTATTGTTGTAGTTGTTCTTTTACAAAGAAATCAATACAATAAGGAGAAACTAGTAGCATTTTTAAGCAAGGTATTGAGAGATGCTAAGTTAAAGTATAATATTTTGGAGAAACAAGCCTATGCTCTGGTCAAAGCCTTGAAGGTTTTCAGAATGTATGTTTTGTAGTCTCATATTACTGCATACGTCCCAAACTTAGCTGTTAAGGATGTGTTGACACAGGGTGACGGCGAGGAAGAAGGGGAAATGGATAGCTAAAATTCAGGAGTATGGCATGGACATCAAGCCAACAAACTAATAAAGGGACATGGATTAGTAAAGATCTTAACAGAAGAAAAATTACTAGGCAATGAGAATTAATTTGTTAGCGTAAATTTTGAATCAAAATCAGTTTATGAAAAGGGTAAGGAAAACAGACAAGATAATAGAATTGCATATAAATATCTATGTTTTGATTGGTATAAAAATATTGCTCATTACTTACTATTTCGTAGCTGTCCAACTAGCTTAGACAGGGCAAAGTATAAATATTTGAGATTGAAAACCCAAAAGTATGTGATAGTGAATGGACAATTATATTGGAAGGATCTTGTTGGTGTTTTGATGCTTTGTCTGACAGAAGGAGAAACAATTGAAATTTTTAATGAGTATCATGGATGTGCCTGTGAAAGACATTATAATTGGATGGTAACAACAACATAAAATCTTGAAGGCTGGATTTTATTGGCTGACTTTATTTTTAGATGTTTACAGACTTGTTAGATGTTGTGAAAAGTGTCAAGTTTTTGTTGAAAAGAAAAAGTTAGCACCACTGCCATTAATTCATGTGTTTGTTGAAAATCCTTTCAAACAATGGGGATGGGATTTCATAGGGGAGGTAAATCCGCCTTCCAGTGGAAAACATAAGTGGATTTTAACAACCACTAATTATTTACAAAATGGGTGGAAGAAATTCCCACCAAGAGTGCAACTGATATAATGGTGATCAAGTTCCTGGAAGAAAATATTTTTACAAGATTTGGCTGCCCTAAGAAATTAGTCACAGACAACGCTCAAGTATTCAAATTTGAAAAATTAATTAATTTCTGCCAGAATTATAATGTTATTCTTTCCCATTCCACCACCTATTACCCTCAAGGAAATGGGTTGGCAAAATCTTCTAATAAAGCTCTGGTAAGGATACTCAAGAAAACAATTGTAGAAAACAAAAAGAATTGGGATTCTCAGCTAAAGTTTGCCTTATGGGCAAACAAAGTGACTACTAAACGATCTACTAGTAAGTCACCTTTTGAATTACATACATAGTAACATCTCTCTTCCCTAGTCATCTAGCCAAGCCAGTAATTGCACTCATTCAAGATATTGAAGAGGAACAAAATGCATTGATTCAAAGGATAAACCAACTAGTATAACTGAATGAGAATAGAGAATAGGTGATTGAGAAATTGATCAGCTATCAAGAAAAGATGAAGCTCATTTTTGATAGAAAGGACAAAGAAATAAATTTTCAACCTGGGGAATTTATCTTAAGATGGGATATTAGAAGGGAAGATAAAGGTAAGCATGGTAAATTTGATCCTCTATGGTTTGGTCCTTTCAAAGTAGTAGAATCTAGATCAAACAATACTTTCATTCTGGAAAATTTAGATGAGAACTAGTGCAACTATTTGTGAATGGGCAATATTTGAAACATTACTTCCAAAATTGAACTCTATTTAATTCTTCCATTGTAAATATCGGCATGATTATTGTAAGTATTCGGTGAGCTTCTCATTGTAATGTTTTAAGCTATAATGTGACTCAGGGCCTGAGGTGAAGGCACTAATCTGTGGTTCTTAGTGTTTTGTTCCAAAGTACTATCCCAAGGTGGAGTTAGATGTTGTAGCTCGTCTTTCACTATGCTTAAAATGCAAAAGAAAAAAAAAAATCATATATCTCAAAAACACAAAAAATCCCATAAAATCAAAATCAAAATTATTTGGATGGTGGCTTATTTTCAATAAATGGGATTAATGTTAGGTCGAATCTTGTGCAAGATTAAATAAACTTTTATGTCGCAAGTGGGACCTGACAGAGAAAAGAAGGCATTAACGATTGGGCTAGTTTAGTGATGTTGTCAGTGCCATTAAGTCTCCCCCACCGGAGAATCCCGACAACACAAACAATGCAAAGGTTATCGACATTGGTGCCCCCCGAAACGTTTTGGCAGTAAAACAACTTTTCAGTGATCAATGGTCATGATCATCTATGACACCACCAGCTAGTGGGACCACTTAGCATTGTGGGTGCTCCTGTGGGTGGTAAGAAGATTTCATTAAATTCTACAGCAAGCGAGTGTGTTTTAACAGGCGAGCGAGATTAATACCATGTCACCTAACACCCCATGTCATCATCCCTATGCCACCAATACAATATCATATCGTAAATTTGTCCCTTCCACATTAAATTTCATTTTTCCTTTGTTTTTTTTCTTCGTTTACCCATAAAACCCCATTTTTACGCTCATAATATGTTTAATTGTTATTGGTATTTGAGCGTACCAAAGTGCACCTACATACACCAGCTTGTCAATTTCAAAGTACAATGTCGACTTAAGGTTACTAGGTATTTATCCACCGTGTACACTTGTTCAATTATTCGAAATGTCTAAGAAAGTCTCTATGAAGAGTTCTACAACCCATATTCCTCTTATGGACACTAAAAGCGACATTCATGACCTTGTCTGCACACTAAACTTGTTGGAACTGCGTTAGAACATCCTTGTTGGTCAAATAGAGTCCCCTTTATATTCTAAAGTTGTAAAATCGGGATTATTCTCTGCAATTGTCCCTTAGTCCTTTTTCTTCCCAAAATTTATCACTTGGCTGACTTCTTATCTTTATCCCCATAAATGTTTTGTGATGAATTCACTCGAGGAGAATATTTTCCAAGTTTATGCCCTGTTGATTCACCATGCCATTGATTTTCCACACTCTGAGCATTATACTTCTCTTTTAGAAGAAACCCTGGTATCTAGTTTCCAAAACTTGTCTAGAAGAGTTTATGCCAAATTTGCTTTCCATCTTATGCCAGTTGGACACATTTTATCTCTAGAACAAATTGTGTTTCCCTTAGATAGTTTTGCTGAAGATGTTCAACCAAGTTTGCAATTAATTGCCAAGGTTTTGGGGAACAAAAATACTTCTACTATTGATTGTGAAGTTATAGGAATGTTTAGTTTTTTCATGCAACTTGGAGTGACTCTTGATATACCGACTTTTTAGGAGGGTTAAGTGAATTTTCAATTGTCAAACCTAAATCTTACCGGTTGCTTTAGATGTCTATCTTTGTTGGTTTACTTATTCCTCTATGTTCATGTAGAAAGATTCATGCATTTGGGCTTGCACATAATGGATTCTCATAAAATAAAACAATCGATGGTGAATTGGACCAAAATTGTATGAAGTTACCCTAACTATGAAGGTTTCCGATATTTCATTGCCTCTTTTATGTCAATTGTCTATTCTATCATAAATAACTTTGTTCCACCATGCCTCTTGCCAAAAGGCTAGTCCTTTTTAATGCTCAACAAAGATGTCAAAGTAGGAGACTGGTTTCAGTTTGAATATTATGTTGAAATTAGATTGTATGGAGTAGAGGTTGCCCCTTATAGACTCACATCTTTTGTACCAATGCGACTATTTGCATTGGAACTCATTATACAAAGTTTAAATGTAGATCAAATTCATTTTGTACCAACAAAGAAGGGGTATTTGTTCAAGTTTCCCAAAACTGTTGGGCCTTTTATTATAAACAATAGTCAGGTTATGGAGGAAGTATAAGAATGCTTCAAGACATGTACTTTCTGCAAGGATACAAATGGTCCTATGATCCTCATCAAATTATTTCAAGAAGAAGGGTGGAGAATTCCTATGCTCCATACATTCACGAATCAAGGCCCGAGATAGAAAAACTAGCTAATGGTGGTCAATTTGAAGCAAAAAAGGGGATGGAGGTTGAAACTCCCCACCTTGTAGAGAAATCATTTAAGAGAGGAATTGAAGAGGTCATTGATCTAGATGAAAAAACCAACCACAGTTCCAAGATTTCAAAATTACATGGAAAGGTAAAGGAATCTGAGCATGTGGTAGAAAGTTCCTCTTCTTCAATTGGTTTTCAATTACAGTTAGGAGAAGTGAGATGCACACCTTTGTCTCCTATTCCTGAAGGAGCTGAACAAACCTCTATTACTACCTTGAAGGAGTCATATGAACAAGTTTAAGAGAAGAATAAAACTATTAGGGATAATGTGGATTCTTAGATTGAAGCCTAATCAATATCAGAGAATCATACCAGATTAGTGTCATCCATGGATTTAGAAAGAAATCAACTCAAACTTTCATTTTCTAATCCTTCTACTTTGACAGTTTCTTTTGCAGCAGGATTCAAAACTATAAACTTAACTATGGATGCAAAGGATATTCCATTGCCTGACAAAATAAATCTGCACATGCAAACTGGTGAACTTATTTATAGTTATTTAAGAAAGGTAACAATGGCAACAAATAAAGCACAAGCTTTATTGGGGAAGGTAATAAATCAATTAAAATATAAAAAAACCAATTATAGAGATTTGCATACCGAAAATGATGAATTCAAGAAGTTAATTGTCAAGTTTGGGGTAAAGTCAGAAGGTAAATATGTTTCTCAAAAGCTTTTACAAGGGGCGGAATTAGATATTCACGTATTGAGGAAGAAGTTGAATCTAGTTGTAGTTGAGCATGTTATGGCTCCAGAAGTGGCTCAAGTTTAAAAATACAAGGAACTCATAACTCAGGAATTAATTGAAAGGAATAAGGAAGTGGCCACTTTAGAGAATTGAATGCAGGCTTGCAGTAGAAAATAAACACTCATGTATGCATAGTTTTTATGCAACCAGATTCCAAAGACCCTGCTGATAAATTTACGAGGGTCATGACATAATTAAAGATTTCATAGGATGAAATGAAGAAAATCTAGAAGAGTTTGGATGACACTAAGGATCATTTGAAGATTAAGTAGAGACAACTGAATATGGAAAAGGAAAGAGCATCACAACATCAAAATAACTATGAGACAACGTGTGATGAGATAAAAAAACTAAAGGAGAAGCTGAAAATAAATATGTCTCTGTTATAGGCCAGAGAGATAATTTGGAATGACATCATCCAACAGGCTAGAGAGATAATTTGGAATGACATCATTCAACAGGTGAAAATAATATGGGACTATATGTTGATTATGACAGAGGACAAAACCATTTTCAGAGATTTAGAAGTGATCATTGCTTCTAGTAAACAACAATCCCAACAAAGTGCACAATTAGAAAAGAAAATGAACGATTTTCTTAATTATAGATCATCTCAAGAATTAATAACTATGGAGATTGAAGACATAACTAATCATGTTCTGGAAATAAATAAAATGATACAGAAGAATCTTATAGAAAAAATACATAGGCAAAGTTGGAAGAGATCAAGCAATCTATTTTGAAATTCAATACACACTTTGAGAAAATGACTAGGGCAGGATTGCCCTCATGTTGGGATCAACAAGGTAATCTGATCCCCTTGGAGACATATGAGAGATTGTTGGTCGAGGAAAAAAGTAAGATTGATTCTTCACACGAGGAAACAACAATATTAAAGGGTTCTACCATTGTGAATTATTTGCAGTTGCTATGGTTGGTCGAAACCTAGAAACCAACCTATAGTCAAATTACCAATTTCAAGATGGACAATGTCAGGTTTATCAAGTGCCTAAGTTCATACTTATCAATATGGAAAAAGTGCAGAGCACTGATGTCACCAAGTGAAGTCACTGGAGTTGGACCTTCTACAAGTGAGCCTGCTCAAGAATCACAAGTCATCCAATGAAAATCAAACATTTCATGAAACATTTCAAATTATACTATATATTGTAATTTTGAGTCAATATATTTTAAGTTTTAAAGTTTAAGTCCTCAGGAGGACCGAATAGGGCTTAGAGTAGTTTTTAAAATAGTTTAAGTAGTTTATGCCAGTTAACATTTTTTATAACTATCATCTTTGTAATGTCACTACAAAAAGACTTTGGAGAACAATTTTCAGGGTTCCAAATTTTGACTTCAAAGAGAGAAAAATTTGTTGTGTAATGTGTTATCTTTTCTTGAGTTTAATAAAAGATTCCTGGATGTTTCCAAATTGATTTTTGGATATGAATGTGTTTCCCAATATTGTAAGTCATTTATTGTTTCCTCTTCTTTTGGAAAAAAGTTATGAAGCTGCTAGTTATTTTTATAA
This sequence comes from Pinus taeda, assembly GCA_000404065.3. NCBI lineage: Eukaryota > Viridiplantae > Streptophyta > Pinopsida > Pinales > Pinaceae > Pinus > Pinus taeda. Next base: position 7,681 of record APFE030497843.1, on the reverse strand, counting down.
TACATATATACTTTTCTCACAGTACCTGTAAATTTTAATCAAATAACCTTAAAATTGTGCTCCATTTTTCCACATATACATACATTCTCTAAGTCTCTCATGCATTCTACTAAGGTTTAAATAAAAGATTCTGTAGTTGCAACCTTTTGTTATGAACCTTCCATTTTTCTATTTCTCACCCTGCTACAACTTTTAATTCATTTTCATAGTCAGTGAGCCCATCCTGAGAAGTTTTTCTATTTCAAGGAGTTTTCCTTTGCATTACCAGTGAAAAGCATCTCTGAATAATCATAATGGGACATCAAGAAATAATTATTAAATTTTGTTATAAATGTCCTAGGCATTGACCTCTTCTCAACCATAGGTTGTCTCTAGGGTTACAACAAAACTCATAAACAAAGGCAACACAAAAGAAGTGAAAAGACCAGAACCTTGACACCTGTGACTCTCAGGGTGCTCAACGAGCACATAGAAACCCTATATTACACTAAGAGGGTCATTGCGAATGGAGTCCCGAGGGGAGATATAGAGCCTACAGGAAAAGGGCCAACCTCGAGCCTTAGTAGCCACATTCCCCTGACCGACTGGCCATGGATGCAAAAATAAAATGACAAATTGGTTGCCCCAGAGCCATCCAACAACTAATGCTTCTTCCACAGAGAAGTATGACAACACTACCCAAAGAAAGATATTCCCATAAACCCAATTAATGTTCCCAACTAAGGCAAAAAACCACCCATTGCCAAAGAAAATACTAAATCGCCAAAGAGAAATCTAGCCCAACCACAATCTCTGAGGCCCGTAAATGAGACCCCCAACTATCACCTCCAGGTCCAGGATTGATGAAAAGGACCTCTACAATCCACACTTCCCCGACAGTGGCCTCTCAAGCCCAAATTCTACTGTAAAAAATAGCCTAGAGAGGAAATATACCTATAGATACACTACGTTGTGGATGTATGCATAGAGAAAACGAGGGTCTGGATCCTAGGTGATGGGTTTTCCTGTAGCTTCAGGCCAACCTTCCAAACAAACCTCACCCAATAATTCACAACAATATCAACTTCTAATCATTAGTTTGCAGTGCACCCCTAAGAAACACCTTGCAAATCTCACACTGACAGAATCTTCGACCAACCTTCCTCGCACTTCATGGTTGCAACTGATGCCCATAACTATTTCAACCCAGAACCATAGAATCTACCTTGTCTCAAGAATTTTCAGGTATTGTTCTTGAGGATACCTATGATTACCACATTTTATCCACCTCACGTCGTGTGGGGTGAGCATTAACACTCACTGAGTGCACTCTGTCATTGTCTTTCACCTCCATCGGGGGAGACTTATCCTGATATAGAAGATTAAGGATATGATTCTTGTACTATTCTTCAATATTTGGGGGTTAGCGGGATGCAAAGTATACATGTGTAACAACCTCGAAATAAAAACATGTAATTAATTAGATAATCATGCAATTTATAATCAATACACAATTTATCAACTAATTAACATTAAATTTCAAAAGAAAAATATGAGTAGAGACAACTAAACTGTGGCAATATTTCTCACTTATGATTCCAGGGTTGGATGCTAGTTGAATTCTACTAACTGCAACAAAGTCTTGGGGACGACTCTCCACCCAACCATAGGCTCAATTGCACAAAATCTTGCTACAACTGGCCCACCCCGAGCCCTCAATCAACGTACTATTTCCAGGGAATCCTCTGTCTCACAACACTATTCTCCCAAGAGAATGGATGATGGAATGCCTCTCATCTTCCTCACCATCTATTAAATAGAACAAACATTGGAAGGGGAACCACATGCACACACTCCATGTGCCAACATGCA
>APFE030497833.1:28649-42588 GCA_000404065.3 Pinus taeda | reverse complement strand
CACCTGAAGTAGCATCCTCCTTCCTCCAGTTACCTGCTAGGGGAGTCTGCACGGGCTTGCACTTCTCCAAGTGGCATCTCCTGAGTATCTCATTGGCATACTTGCCTTGAGACACAAACACTTCCCCATCCTTCTACCACACTTCCATGCCTAAAAAGTAGTGCATGAGACCCATGTCTTTCATCTCGAACTCTCTTGCAAGGTCCTCCTTGCAAGACATGATCAACTGATCGTCACCTATTAATATAAAATCATCAACATAAAGAAAAATGATCAATTGCTTACCTTCCACCATGATGTGGTACAAGTTCACATCTACTTCACTTTTTGTGAAGCCAAACCTGGTGAAGTAGTTTTCGATCCTGGTGTACCAAGTAAGAGGTGCTTGCTTCGGCCCATACAAATCTCTCTTGAGTTGGCACACACGCGACTCACGATTGAAGGTCTCAAATCCTTTCGGCTGCTCTATGTACACTTCTTCCTCAATCTTTCCGTTGAAGAATGTAGACTTCACATCCATCTAATGGATCTTCCAAGCCATTTTTGTTGATAGTGCCAACATCGATCTGATATATGAGTACCTTGCTACATGAACAAAAGTCTCATCATAGTCGATCCCCTCGACCTATGAGAAATCACGGGCAACAAACCTTGCCTTGTGTTTCTCCACACTACCATCAGCAGCATGCTTTACCTTGTAAAGCCAACGGGAACTCACAACTGACTTGTTCTCCAGTCTTGGAACCACATCCCAAACATTGTTCCGAACTATGGAGTCATACTCCTCCACCATAGCATCAACCCAAATTGGCTGCTACACTGCTTCCTCAAAGCAAGATGGATCAGTCTCTACACATTCCCCAACAAGGGCCATGTAACAAGTGTACCACTCAGGTGACCTCCTATGTCTGCACTGAGAAGATGGTTCTCCTGCATTCTCTCTCGCATTCGAAAAAAATCTGTCAGCTTCTCTCATGCACTTCTACCCATCTATGGAAGACTCTGCATGAGTCAAAGTCTCCACTCCTAAAACCTCTACATGCAGTTGCTCCGCATTAGTCTGAGGCTCCTCCTCCTTAGGAACCAAAATTTCCTCCTCTGCCTGCATCTTAAGCTCCCTCTCAAGGGAAACTCACATGGCCTTCATCTCATCGAACTTAAGATCTTTGCGAACCATTGTCCTCTGACTGGTAGGCAAATACACTCGATAGTTGTGGGGAGTATCAATGTACCCCACAAGTATCCACAACTCTGTTGTCAGCTCTAGCTTCTTCTCGACATCCTTGGTCACATGGAAATAAACCGATGATCTAAAGATCCTGAAGTGACCCACATCTGGTCTCTTCCCGAAGAAAGCTTCCTCTGGTGTCTTCATCCCAAGTATGCGATGCAAGCTTCTATTCTGCAAGTAGACTGATGTGTTGCATGCCTCAACCCATAAATGAAGTGGTAGGCCTTGGTCATGCAGCATCACCTGAGCTGCTCTCACAGTCATTATGTTCTCCCTTTCAGCCATCCCATTCTACCCTAGGTTATGGGGTGTCGTCAACTCCCGTTTAATTCCTTCTACAGCACAGAAGTCCTTAAATTCTTGAGAAACATACTCTCCACCATTGTCATTTTGTAAGGCCCTAATCTTCTTTCCTAATTCCTTCTCAACCAAGGCTTTGAACTCACAAAACCTTGAGAAGGTTTGATCCGTCTTCTGCATGAAATAGATCCAGCATCTACAAGAAAAATCATCAATGAAAATCACATAGTACCTTTGTTTAGTGGTGGAGGCTATCGAGAATGGTCCACACACATCTGTATGAACTTGCTCCAAGATTGCTTCAGCTCAACTGTCTCGATCATGAAAGGAATATTTTGCATACTTACCCAAGGTACAACCTTTTCATGTGTCCACTTGCTCAAGTTTACCTTTGGGAAGTCAGTTAGAAATCTATTGCATTATCTTCAAGGCCTCATGATGCAAGTTGCCCAGCCTTCTATGCCATAACTCACCAATATCTTGGCTTTGCACCAATTCTGCTTTGGAACTCAATGCAGCACAATCATCTACCTCTAGCTTGTAGAGATTCTTCACTAGAATCCCAATACTCTTGGTCTGACCCATGGCTATGTGTCTCAGGAACACCTTTCCTTTATTAAAGACTACATCATATCCTTTGTCTTCCAACATCGCGACCGATACCAAGTTTTCTTCAATCCAGGCACATACTTTACATCAGTCAGGGTGAGAGGAGCTCCATGCTCCCTCTAAAACACAACCATACCTTCACCTGAAACACGGTACTTTCCATCATTGCCCATCTCTATGTGCATCTGGAGGTCTTTCTCCTCCAAGGTATTGAATAAACTCTTATCACCAATCATGCGGAATGAGGCTCCACTGTCTAGGTACCAAACACAACCCACAATCAATGAAACCATGCATGCGATGAGGGTAAAATCCAATTTGAACTGTGAGGCCAGTGCCTCACCATCTGATCCTTTTCAGGATCCCTTCTTGGATTTCTTCAATGGAAAATTAGTTGCATAATGGCCCACCTCATGACAATTAAAGCATCTCACTTTAGATTTTTCAATCTTCTTCCCACCATGGGAAGAAATTGATTTGGAATGAGAAGCCTTCCCTTTCACTTTCCTCGCCTTACTTGCTAAGGCTATATTTTCTTCATCATCATGCTTTGATGAAGAACCATCTCTGGTGCTTCTCCTAATCTCCTTCTGCATCAAATCTGACCACAATCATTCCCAATTTGACAATTTCTCTCTTCCATTCACTGAGTCCTGGTAGCTATACCAGCTCTTAGGAAGACCGAGGAGAGAAAGACTCACCATATCATCATCAGCTGTCATGATTCCTACACTTCCAAGCTCATCTCTATAGGTGGTGAGCTTGTTCAGATATGTAGAGATCGTGTCGCCCTTTTCACACTTTATTTTACGAAGCTTGGCCTTTAGCACTAGCTTCCTCTGGTCATTGTTTTTCTGATATAGATCCTTCAATGTCATCCACATTGAAAACGGAGTCTCCTTCCCATGGAGACTCGAGACAATATGGTCTCGAACTCCCTCCAGAAGAATCCTCCTCGCTCTCGCAACACATTTCTTCCATTCCGCCAATTCTTGGGCATTAGTTGCCGCTGGCTTGGGGACTTCTTGATCAATGAAGTCCTTCAAACCATTGTCCTCTAATACCTCTTCCATGCAATCCTTCCTTGCTATGTAATTCGAGCTGCCATCCAGGGCATACTCGAGTCTCAATCCATTGAACACTAATGGTGAACTTTAAGATGTGATAAGAAATCGATTTTGTACACACAATCAAGAAATTCAAACTTTGAACTTCTCCCTTCTTTGTATATTGTTCTCCACTTTGATCACCTTTGCTCTGATACCATGTAGAAATTCTCACTGTAGATTAAACTAATTATGCAATGTACTAAATAAAAATACTTAATCTACTTCTACAATCAAACTTGCATAAACCTAATTGATTTTGAGCAAGATCAAATAGAACACATATAACAGAGAAAAATATTAAATCACACACGAAGCACAGAAGAATACTCTGGGGAAAGCCTCAGCTAAAAACCCCGCTATATGTATTATCATACAAGTGGAAATATCTCAGGATTACACAAAGCTTTAGCTCTCACAGCTATCCAACTCTCAGTACAATCCCTCGTTGCTACTCATAGACAGAATAGACAACACATATGCCTTCCTTCAGTCCTCCAAGCCTCCTATTTCCTTGTGCAATTTCTCCTGGGTCCTCCAATTGCCACCTGTGTGATTCTTACCTCACTCACTGCTCTGAGCTCTATAATAATTGCGCAATCCTTAAGGAATGAATTCCTTCTGCATGCAAGAAATATTCACATGGGAATATTCTAGCAACTGATAGTACAATGTCCCTGCCTCTAATCTCAACTAGGTCTTTGTTTGAACTGACATGCATGAGTTATTTATGAGAGAATATTTAGTTACCTAGAGAACACTAATTGCATGCATGCATGCATTAACTGACTGAACTCACAATTAGTTCCACAAACTGTTTGGAACGAATTTAACTAGACTTAACTCAGTTAACTGAGCTAACTAATTACAACTCATCCTTATCTCCTTAATTAAGGGGTAACTTCCTCAATCAAAGGGATAATTGTTGCATGTCTTCACAAAGACTTCATGTTTGATTTTCACCAACTAATTAACTCAAGATGAATTAAATAATTATTTTTCAAATAGCTGATGAGACTAAATTAAAATTTTAATTCAAGGACAAATTAAAATTGGAATATATCCTGAAATGCTATCTATAGCAATGTTATTTTTAGCATTTCTTGTTGCTATTTTCAACAAAAAATGGGATCAATGATAAATGAGGAGTATACAAGTAAGTTCTTGGAGATATTGAGGTATGTACCATATCTTAAAGATGAAAAGGCTAAAGTTCGGAGATTTTTCAATGGTTTTCCATTAGCATTTAGAGATATGATTGAGTATGATGAACCTCGATCATTGGAGGAAGTTAATTGGAAACTAAAGCATTGTTATGTACATTAAAAATGTAAGACAGAATATCAGCAAGGTTGGAAACGAAAAGACAAATATAAAGGTAAATGGCAGCCAAAAAGAGAAAGGCCTTGGAACGCAGAAGAGAAAGAGAATGTTGCACCATAGAAGAAGTTCAACGTAGCTAGACAAGGACATGAGTCATAGTAGCATAATAGAGGTGATGGTATTGGACGGTTGGAGTGTCGGATATGTGGTAAAGAGAATCTCAATAGATATTTTTGTAACATCAGGGTAGTAGGCCTCATATTTACAATGCACAGGAGGCGAAAACTATTGAGGATGTTGGGTAAAGCATTCCTCGTATCTATGCAGTGTTGGATAACAAGCAGGCTGATCATCAAGCATCTATCATTGAGATGGATGGTATGATTTTTTATCAATTTGTTTGTATTTTGATTGACCATGTATCTAATTATAGTCATGTTAACCCTGACTTGGTGGATAAGTGTGGTTTGAATAAAGAAGTGCATGCATAATCTTGGCTAGTACAATTGGCTATAGGTACAAAGAAGAGAGTTCATCATTGGGTAAGAGCCTGTGCATTTGAACTAAATGGTAGCCTACATCAACACATTTGAATGTATTGTTGTTGTGATCATACAGTATGTTGTTGGGTATGGACTGGTTGTATCAGCATAGGACCAAGGTGGATTGTTATGACAAATCTATTAAGTGTTTGGATGATAATGGAGAACAGAGAATCTTACAGGGTAAGAAGAAAGCAACATCAGTTAGGATGGTGACAGATATGCAGGAAAAGCGCAGTTGCGGGAAAGGGTGTGTGTCATTTGTAGTGCGTATTTCTAGTGACAAAGGTAAGGAAGTTGAGGATGAGGATGCCTTGAGTAGGTACCCAGTTTTACAATAGTTTCAGTATGTATTTCCTGCATATATTTCATAGTTTCTGCCTCACATAGAAGTAGAATTTTCTATTGAGTTGGTACAAGGGGAAGCACTAGCATCAAAGGCACCTTACAGGATGAGCACTCTAGAGTTAGTAGAGTTGAAGTTACGGTTGAAGTAAATGATTGACAAGGGATACATTAGACCAAGTGTATCACCTTGGGGTGCACCAGTATTGTTTGTGAAGAAGAAGGATGGTACTCTCAGGTTATGCATTTATTACAGGCAGTTTAATAAGGTGACCATCAAGAACAGGTATCCATTGACGAGGATTGATTACTTGTTCGATCATCTTAAGAGAGCAGTAGTGTTCTCGAAGATTGACCTGAGATCTGAATATCATCATGTATGAATTAAAGAAGAGGACATCTACAAGACAACTTTTTGGACCAAGTATGAGCATTATGAGTTTGTTGTAGTTCCATTTGGTTTGACTAATGCTCCAGCTACCTTTATGTGCTTGATGAATAGTGTGTTGTTTCCTTATATTGACAAGTTTTTTATTGTATTCATTGATGACATCTTGATATATTCTAAGAATGAGGAAGAGCATGTTGAGAATTTAGAAGCAATATTTAGATTATTGAGAGAGCATCAATTATATCCTAAGATCATAAAATTCAGTTTCTTTTAGACATAGGCACATTACTTGGGACATGTTGTCTCCAAGGAAGGTGTAGCAATGGATCTAGAGAAGATAAGAGATATCATGGAGTGGGCAGCTCCTAGAAATGTGGAATATGTAACATCATTTATGGGATTAGCAGTTTATTATAGGAGGTTCATCAGGAACTTCTCTCAAATTGCATGTCGTATTACTTCACTACAAATGTAAGGTAAGAAATTTGAATGGACAGAGGAATGTGCAACAAGTTTTGAGCAGTTAAAGAAGTTATTGAAAAATGCTCCAGTGTTAAAGATTGCATATCTGAACAAATAATTTGTGGTATGTACATATTCTTCCAAGAGAGGACTTGTTGGAGTCCTTATACAGGAAGGACAGGTAGTATTTTATGAGTCGCGGAAACTGAATGAGAACGAGAAGAACTACCCAACACATGATCTTGAGTTAGCAATGATCATTCATGCGTTGAATATGTGGAGGCACCATCTTCTGGGCAGGAGGTTTGTACTCATGAGTGATCACAGTGGGTTGAGATATTTATTTGACCAACTGAATTTGAACTCCAGGCAAGCTAGATGGCTGGCCACGATTAGTGAGTTTGACTTTGAGATCAAGTGCATCAAGCATAAAGAGAACATGGTTGCATATTCTTTTAGCATATGGGTACAAGTAAATCAAATTGCAACTATGAGTTCTTATGGGACAGACTTACAGGATCTGATTTTACAAGCATGTCAACGGGATGACAGATATAGAGATCTTATGCACAAGTTATAGCAGAATATAAGTGTAGGTACAGGTGCACAGGATGTGGACTATCATCTCTCAGCAAATGGCTTGATCAAATTCATGGACAGGATATATGTGCCAGACAGTAGTGATCTCAAGAAGATTATCTTGGGGGAGTTTCATACGAAACCAAATTTAGGACACCTAGGATATCATAAGACATTGACCGTAGTGAAGAAGTTCTATTATTGACCAAATATGAAGAAGGATGTAGCAGAGTTTGTGGCTATGTGCTTGGATTGTCAGTAGGTGAAGGCATAGTGTAAGCATCTAGGCGGACTATTAAAGTTGATTCTAATTCCAAAGTGGAAATGTGTGGTCATTTCCATGGACTTCATCATAGGTTTTCTGAGGACATCTAGACATCATGATTCTATCATGGTTGTGGTGGACAGGTTGAAAAAGGTAGCGCACTTCATTCTAGTGAATTCTACTTATTAATTTAGTGATGTAGCACAGGTCTTCATCATAGATGTGGTCAAATTGCATGGTGTTCTGATTCAAGAAGATCATGTCAGACAGGGATGTAAATTTCACTTCCAAGTTTTGGAAGGAGTTGTTTGCAGGTTTAGGGACAGAGTTTTCCTTCATTACTTATCATCCACAGACAGATGGACAGACACAGAGGATCAACGGGATATTGGAGGACATATCGAGGATGTATGTGATGCACCAACAAAGGAGATGGGGGGAGTATCTTTCGTTGGTCAAGTTCGCTTATAATAATGGTTACCAGGTTTCTTTGAGGATGAGTTGTTTGACGCATTGTATGGGCAGAGTTGTAATACTCCCATCAGTTGGAGTGACCCACTAAACAGGGTATTGATTGGACTATATATGTTAGCAGAAATGGAACAAGAAATCTAGGTAATCAAGAAGAATCTTAAGACAACACAAGGCAATCAGAAAATATATGTTGATCGGAACAAGTTGTTTAAGGATTTTCAGGTTGGGGAATAGGTGTACTTGTGGATCAAACCAAAGAAAAGCTCCTTGCAGATTGGATCATGCACCTAGCTGGAACCTTGGTTTTGTGGACCTTTAAAGATACTTGAAAAGATTGGACCAGTAGCCTATTGACTTGCATTGAGCAATCGAGCAAGTTAAAGTGCAACGGAAGCACTTTGGATCCAATGAAACTAAATGGGAGATGGTGGATCAAATACATGTTATGTATCCTTCCTTGTTTGTTGGTTGAGCGAATTTTTTTGGTATATGTTTGGTATCATGTTTTTCGTACATGTATATATAGGTATATGGATGTAAATACCATCATGAGTTGTCTTATAAAGCTCAAATAAGTGGTTTGGGTGTCATGCCATTATGGTTGTCATGTAGTTATATTGTCATGTTGGTTTGATTCTCAATAGGTTGATCATTGTAAATACTGCATCGAGCTAATTTATAAAGCTCCATGGGCAGTATGTTTTGCTTTCGTTAGTCTTGTTAGTTGTAGGTGTCACTGAACACCGAGGACAGTGTTCCCCCAAGGCGGAGGATTGTGTAATAATCCAGGTGAAATTCCATGTAATAAAAGTTAATGAAGGAAAAATAATAACAATGGTTATGGGACATGTATTCCAAGTTGAATTTTAGGAAAGACATACTAGTGTGGGTGTTCATTTGGTTTATGATGGCTAAGGAATTGGAAAGGGAAATGGCTAAGGCTTTGGAAAGGAAAAGTGGCATTAATTGGCATTTTATTTATGAAAATAATGGAAATCAGGAGAAAAGGAAGGTGAAAGGTCATAGGTTGCATGTGAGAGGAAAATGAAGGAAAATAATGGAAAATGAAGAAAATAGAGGCCACATTAATAAAAAGGATTTTGAGGATCAGTTCATGGATTTTCGGCAATTAAGTCTTGGAGCTCTCTCTTTATTCTCCCTCTCTCACACTCTTGGACACTTTTTCTTGGAGAACTTCAGTTTTGGATCAAGAAAGGCAAAGAAGGCAAGTGGAAACAAAGATCAAGCAAGGAAGGGCAAGATCTAGCAGCTACAGTGGGATTATTTGTAGCTATCAATTTCCATGGGTGATTTCCTTGCTAGATTTAACATGCATGGTTATGCGTGTGTGTTCTTAGCTCTTTTGTTATCATGGGCATGCATTTTTCCAAGTGTAACATCGTTTTTCAGCCTAGCCTTGCCATTTCCAAATAGCCATGGTGTGATGGTTATTTTGTATGTGGTTGAGTTGGATTGTCGGATAGACTTGAAGTTAAGTGGGGTGGTCCTAGGATTATTCAAAAGGCCTAGGAATCCCGAGATGGGATACACAGTAAACCCTGAATGTGAACACCTCGATTAAGCCTAGGAATCCCTTGACCACTAATGACGATATACACAGTAAAGCTTATCGGTCAGTACCCTTGATTAGGCCTAGGAATCCTGGGAAGGGATACACTGTAAAGCCCAGAGGGTGGAGACCTTGTAGGCCTAGGAATCCCTTGATCGGTAATGGCGATATACACAGTAAATCCTAGATGTTGGAAAGAACAAATTCCTCACAGTGTAGGTGGAGAGATATGGTGGCATTCACTCCTTTTTTTGGCCTAATGATCAGATGAGGATTGCATTAAACCCCGGTATTGTATGTTTATTGTTTATGGCTTAGTGATTCGATGGGGATTGTGGTAAAGCCTAGTTCTATTGTTGAGAATGAAGTGGTGTAGCCTCGAGAAGCCTTGGTTGATTTTTGTGATAAGTCCAACATTCATGCTTGGAATATGGCATGGGGTGATTGGCTGAAGAGAGACTTGACTTAGTAAATCTACAGTTGGGTGGAACATGGTAGTCCCATACTGGGTTGGATTTCGCATTCCTTAATAAGAACTATTATCCTTGGTATTTTATGAGCACATGTATTGGTTTATATGAGACATTTATGGATGATGTATCCTTGATTTTTTGTTGTTTATATGTTGGTTATGTGTATTATTTATGGCAATGATGATGTATGGCTCTCATCATGTTTTGATTTGTAAATGAATGTACAAAGAATATATGACCTAGTAGATGATAATGCATCTAATGTGAGGCATCAATGCTTCGTAACGATTCTTAGATAAGTATGATACCCTTATGCTCATATATGTTGTTATGACCTATAGAATGCATATGTGTGACATGTTTGTTTAAATGCTTATCATGGCTAGTAGGGGTCCAGTCAAGTCTTTGTTCAAGTATTTGCATTTATATCATTTTTTCAATGTTACTTTTCATTCCTTAAAGTTTCAAGGAGTTCTAGGCAGTGGCCTGAGACATGGCCCTGAAAAAGTGGCACAGAATCTAGGGTCATAGGCTCAGAACTAGCTGAAAAAGACCCCAGTTGTTTGCATGCCCATGTTGTGAGAGCGACTGGAGGGCCCCAATCGCATGCATGCCCATGTTATGAGAGCAACTGGAGGGCCCCAGTCGCATGCATGCCCATTTCATGGGATAAACTGAGGCTCTAGGGTAGTGAAGTTTCAAGTTTTTGCAAGGGTTTATCACTTGGACGGGTTGGTTCACTCCTGTAGGTTTTCTAGTATGTGCAAAAAATCGAATTGGTTGTGTTATGTCAGTTCCATTTCCTTAAGGTGACCTAGGAGCTTGAATCAGATTGTAGTAGCCTCTCATCACATGTTTACCCCAGCAAACTGTTTAACTTGGTTAAATGTGGGAGGAGGGTGTTACACACCATTTCTTGTGTTTTTTGTAATGTAAAATCTGCCCCCAACACCATATATAGTTATTCTTTCTTTTCCTTCTTTCTAAACCATATTTTATTTTGTTTTCATCATTTTCCTATTTTATCTTTTGGATTAGATTACCCCCAACAACTAAGATTGGCTCCTTCCGTAAAACCCTTTCTTTGATTCCAATGGCAGTTTTACCTCCTCCTTCCACTGGCACTAGTAGATCCTTCAAAAAGTCACTTAGGCAAAGACGAGTAAAGAAGGCCTAGGGAGGAAAATTGATTGGAAAAGCATATGTGCAGAAAAAACCTTTTCTTGTTCCAAACGCTTTAGAAAACTTTGCATACGGTTGTAACATCTCATAAAATGGCCTTTAGGTTGCTAAGAAGAGCTCTAACAACATTGGGGGCATAAATTATAGTGATCCGCATTGGAGGCCTGGAGAGCCTTGGCTTTGATTCTTTGAACCCACAATAAGTCAAACTCTGAAAAACCTCCATCGATGCAAACATCAAAGACTTTATTCCCACCAAACCTTCAGATGCTTATCAAGCCTCTATATTTCTTGATAGTATAGGATCATTCGGGGGTTCCACAACTATCCTCACATAATATCTATCATCCTCTTTCTCAAAGAGATGGCTTAGGGGGTTTGCCCAAATCTGGAAAAAACCACCTTCTTCTGGTTCATAATCAACTAAATCCTCATACTCCATGTTGTTCCCTTGGCTAGTGACTAACAATCGAAAACTTCCTTCCTCGGACCTAGCATGTTCCGACCACCTTCCAACTAGAGGATAAAATTAATTCTAAATGCGGAAATATCGAAGCCTTGGAAAACCTCCTTATTAGAGATGACAAATGATTCTACTAAGAACCTCTTTCTTGTGATTGATAGGAGGGAAAAATAGTTTGCATCTTCAACACTACCTATGGCCCTAACCAGTCACACTGAACCCTAAAAACCTTGTTTTCTCCATAGCTTGTCCTGGCAAGATAATAGAGATTGTTAATAACTAAAATGATGAAAAATGATGAAATAAAATATTTGAATGTAAAGTGACAATTTACTAGTCTTGAATGATTGAAAATATGAATAATAAGAATGTAGTCAATTACAATCAATATTCATTGTAATCAATCCCAAACTATTTTCTTCTATTGTTCTTATTGTCACACCTACTAGTTTTTCCGTCTTTTCATATCGATCATATGAAAAGGGAATTTGAAATCGTAGACTATTCAAATCTTTAACTTGAACTATTGTAGTAAATTTCATACCTTGTCTCTCTTTCTCTCCAATATTAACAGTAGCTTTCTTGAAAGTTAATCATTATGACTTATGGTGTTAAACCCCAAATTACTTTCAATGGTATTTTTTTTCTAATACCTCATTTAAATGAAAAATGAATAATAATTTTGAATGATGGAAAATGGGAATAATAAGAATGTATTCAATTATAAATTGTATATGATTTCAGGAAGCAAACATTTCAAGTCAGTGACCATCTTATTTAAGATGAAAAATCAAGTATTTTATTTATGATTGAATTATTGTAACACAAAAATCAACGCACAACATCAATAATTTTTTTGTGCTTACACTGAAATCAATGAACACTATTAATCTAATTACTTTGAAATTAATGTACATGATACATTTAGTTACATCAAATAAAAAATCAACATTTACACTAAAATCAATCACCTAGTGGAAACAATCAAATAGGATTCGAAATCAACATCTACACTAGAATCAATGCATCTAGTGAAAGCAATTAAATAGGATTAGAAATCAATATCAACATTGAAAGCAGTGCATCTAGTGCAAGCAATCAAATAGGAATAGAAATCAACATCTACACTAAAGTCAATGCATCTAGTGCAAACAATCATATAAGATAAGAAATCAATAACTACATTGAAATCGATGTGTATAGTGGAATCAATCAAATAGGATTAGGAATCAACATCTACACTAAAATCAATGCATCTATTTCAATGAAAACCCAAAATATTCATGGCTTTCTAAATCCAACTTCTTTTACCTTTTGTAAAATTCTTACTTCGTCTTCCTCTATGGTTAATAATGTTCAATGTTATATAATACTATAATATATGTATTTATCTATTAGTGTCTCTTTCTTCTTCCCTCTCTCTCCCCCTCCATCTCTATGTGTATCTCCCTCCCTCTCTCCTTCTCTCTCTCCCCCTCCATCTCTCCCCCATCTCTATTTCTCTTTCTCTGCCTCTCACTCCCTCTTTATGTCTCTCTCTTTTTCCCTCTCTCTCCCTTCACCATCTATACCTATATCTCCCACCATATCTCTTTCTTTGTCTCTCTATCTCACTCATTCAAACATACACACTCTCTCTCCCCATATCTATATATCTCCCCCCCCGCCCCATCTCTTTTTCTTCTCCTATATTCTATCTCTCCCCATATCTATATAATTTCCTCCCCCAACTCTTTGTTCTCTCTTATCCCTCTCCCCTTTCAATATTATATATATTTATTATAATATATATATATATATATAATATTATATATATATATATATATATATATCCCTCCATCTCTCTTTCTTTGTCTCTCTATCTCACCCCCAAACATACACACTCTCTCTCCATATTTATCTCTCTCTATCTCTCTCTCTTTTTCTCTCTCTCTCTCTCTCGTCCCTCCTCTCCTCTCTCCCTCACTCTCTCTCCATCTCTCCCTTATCAATCCCTCCCTTTCTCTCCACCTCTATCTCTTTTTCTTTGTTCTTCCCTTCCTCTCTCTCCCCCTCCAACACTAAAATCAATGCATCTAGCGCAAACAATCATATAAGATAAGAAATCAATAACTACACTGAAATCGATGCGTATAGTGGAATCAATCAAATAGGCCTAGGAATCAACATCTACACTAAAATCAATGCATTTATTTCAATGAAAACCCAAAATATTCATGGCTTTCTAAATCCAACTTCTTTTACCTTTTGTAAAATTCTTACTTCGTCTTCCTCTATGTTTAATAATGTTCAATATTATATAATATTATAATATATGTATTTGTCTATTAGTGTCTCTTTCTTCTTCCCTCTCTCTCCTCCTCCATCTCTATGTGTATCTCCCTCCCTCTCTCCTTCTCTCTCTCCCCCTCCATCTCTCCCCCATCTCTATTTCTCTCTCTCTCTACCTCTCACTCCCTCTTTATGTCTCTCTCTTTTTCCCTCTCTCTTCCTTCACCATCTGTACCTATATCTCCCACCATATCTCTTTCTTTGTCTCTCTATCTCACTCACTCAAACACACACACTCTCTCTCCCCATATCTATATATATCTCCCTCCCCCCATCTCTTTGTCTCTCTCTTA
>APFE030497833.1:2139-12324 GCA_000404065.3 Pinus taeda | reverse complement strand
GATAGATAAATAAAAAATAATGGTGCGTGTGTTAAACAGCTATCCGGGGGGCAAGTAGCTGGGCATTTAATGCCCAATGGCAGGCTCGTTAGCTCTTGCTTATAATTTTCATGTATTAATGGGCTTATATAGACTCACAAATATGTATCTTAGCATGTTACATGTATCAAAGCTGGAAATTTCAACTTGATTTGGCTTTTGGTAAGTCATTTGACCTGGTAAAGGCATCCCTTGTTTTGACAATTCAATAAAGTTGTATTAGTATATGGTCTTCAACTTGGTGGCCAAGGGCAACCAATATTTGTGGAGTTATAGCTTTATTAATGCATAAGGCCATATGTGTCATCTATTAGATTTTGTATTTGGCTAAATTCAATGGTTCTATAGCTCCACAAATACTGATAGTTGTGTCCAAGCATTTAGTGCATTGTAGCTTGTTTATGTTAGAAGGGTTGAGTGTTTTAATGGTCAAGTTTTATGATCCAATTAGTACTACATTAAAGACATGATGTACATGATGTGGTAAGAAAGGCAACCAATATTTATAGTTTCATAGACTCATTAATACACTCTAAGGACAGAGAAGATATTTATAGTTTTATAGATCCATTTATACACTCTAAGGACAAATTAATACTACATTAAAGACATGATGTACATGATGTGGTCAAGAAAGGCAACCAATATTTATAGTTTTATTGACTCATTAATACACTCTAAGGACAAAGAAGATATTTATAGTTTTATAGACCCATTAATACACTCTAAGGACAGAGAAGGGACAGTGTTTATACATCCATCCGCATCCCTCATTCATTCACATCACATTTCCCTGCATCTAGTACTCGGTTACTTACATAGTCATAGTCAATGCAAAAAGATGGTGAATATTGAATGTATCTCTACCCCGCCAATATTTCAACTTAATTTACTCCTACCCACCATCCTGCTATCACTCATTTGCACTCTCATATGTGTGGTTCAAGCTCTCTCCAACATCAACGATAACCTTGCAAGAGTGTTTCTCTGCAGCATATCACCAATCCAAAGCCAATGTTCTCTTGTAAGTATTTTTCTCTATGTTTATATTTTTGTTATTAAAGACAAAGAATGGGTCCTTCTTCCCTCTTTAAGCAAGCATTCCAGTAAGCCCCCATTCCTCCCTTATACATGAAGCTTCAAACTGAAACCTCCTGCTAAGTTAATCCATAGATAATATACTCGACCTTTACACTAAAATATTATCTACGTAGATAATATACTCCGCTAGGTTAAACCGAAATCTCCTAAGCGCGATACAGAGATACCCTATTATTTCATTCCAACCCTCAAGATAATATACTCGAGCCAGGTTAAATGGAAATCTCCAAACTGTTATTCCATTCCAACCCTGAGCGTGATACAATATACGGATTTTTGTTGCAAATTTTGTTATTGTATATTTCTCTCAATTTTTTATAAAATCGTAAATTCTTTGTTCTTGAACTCATGGGGAAATTTTAATTTCATTTTTCATACTGAAGGAATTATCATGTACATAGGAAGAAAATTCCATGACAATTAAGATTAGAGGGAAAACCTATCAGGGATTTGAAAAACAATTATACCTAGTTCAAATGTGTAGAAATTAGGTTGTAGATTTGCCACTGCTCATGAAGTTTTAATCAAAATCATAAGACATGGATCTACACCAATGCTCTATAGGCATTATTTCACAATATAGAACAAAAATTTCAAACATGCAAGAAGGAATAACACACATGCAACAAGTATTTCTATATGGGGAAAGTAATCTGCTAAAAAACCCAATGTCTCTTGCATTAATCAAATGAAATAGAGATATATTACAATTGTTCTTCTCAACTGAGTTCACCCTACAAGTGCACAGCCTATCTCTCTACTCATTGAAGGCCTCTGACCTAGAATCATTTTTTTCCTCAGTTTGAGCTCCTATTTCCTTGTGTTGTTCCTTGAGAAGTTAGCCCCTATTATTTAAGAAATGCCCTCAATTGAATTGTGCAATTCCTTTAGGATGATCATTTGATTGCATGCAACACTTGTACACTCAAAACTAATCTACAATTGATGTTACACTACCTTGGAATCTCCACCTCAACTGGGTAACTCGAATTATCTACATGTACTAGCTATTTTGGGTTGATTGATTAGTTAATTGGATGATCATTGAGTTTGACTGAAGTCCCACTACTTAACTGACCTTCCACTAGTTCCTCCAAAAGCTGGAACTAGTTTAATTAAAAACAACTTGAAATAATTGACCTTGATTGCTACAAATTAGCAATCACACATGCAAAATTGAACTCTAACTCTTCCAACTCGAATTTACTAAGTGAATCGGGTGACACAAGCCATGTCACACAAGTTAACATCATCCAAGTTGTCTGTTGATGTGGAAATTCGAATTTTCTCAATTTAATCAAGGCAAACTCAAATTGAGAATTTCTTGCTGCAATTTTCAACTCTCCCTCTGAGAAAGAAATGGATTGTCAACCACTCATATCTTGCACCTATGGAACTCAAACTTCGCTCTTGATGAGGCCTTTGTCAAAATATCAGCATCTTGTTCCTCTGTCAAAATGTATTGCAACAACATTATCTGCCTTTGCACACGGTCCCATAATGGTGATATTAGATATCTATATGCTTGGATCGATCGTGAAAAACAGAATCTTCAAAGAACTTGATGCAACTCTTATTATCACAGTGGATCACAACTGGATCCATCATCTGACCAAACAATCCAACTAGTATCTTTCTCATCTAGATCGCCTCACATGTTGCTCAACTAGAAGCCATGTATTCTGCTTCTGTCGAGTTGAGTGTCACAGATCTTTGTTTCATGTTGTACCAAGAAACTGTTGCGGACCCAACTCTGAAAATTCTACTTGATGTACTCTTTTGGTCTAATAGACTCCCCACCCAATTTGCATCTGTGAAGCCACATAGCTTCACTCCCTCTATTCATTTGTACCATAGTCCAAACTAGGTAGTGCCTCTGAGGTATTGTAGAACATACTTAGTTGCTCCCCAAAATAATTTAGCTGGCCTAACAATAGCTTGGCTCAGCCGGTTGACTGGTACCACATATCTGATCGTGTGTTCATAAGATACATTAGTGAACCCACCAATCGTCAGTAAATAGTAGTATCCACTTCCTCACCTGAAGTGGCATCATCTTTCCTCCAATTGGTCGTTAGAGATGTCTCCATGGGTTTGCAATTGTCCATGCGGAACCTCTGAAGTATCTCGTTGGCATACTTTCCCTAAGAGCCAAACAGTTCCCCATCACCTTGTCATACTTCCAATCTGAAGAAGCAATGCATGAAACCCATGTTCTTCATCTCAAACTCTCTTGCAAGGTCCTCCTTACAAGATCTAATTAGTTGCTCATCACCAGTTAAAATCAAGTCATTAACATATAAGATAATAATCAACAATTTACCTTCTACCAAGATATGATAGAGGTTTTCATCTGCCTCACCTTTGTTGAAACCCAAACCGATGAGATAACTATCGATCTTGGTGTACCAAGCACAGGGTGCTTGCTTGAGACTATACAACGCTCGCTTGAGTCTGCACACATGAAACTCCTGATCAAAATTCTCGAAGCCTTCTAGTTCCTCGATATACACCTCGTCCTCAATAACTCCATTGAGGAATTTTGTTTTCACATCCATCTGGTGGATCTTCTACCCCATTTGTGAAGTCAGAGCAAGAATTGATTGAGTGGATTATTACCTTGCTACAGGAGCAAATGTCTCCTCATATTCAGTCCCCTCAACTTGAGAGTGCCCCTTGGCCAAAAATTTGGCCTTGTAATTTTCTATGTTTCCGTTTGTTGCATGCTTTACCTTGAAGATCCATCTTGAAGCCACAACCGATTTTTTTGTTGGTCTTGGGACCACTTCCCAAACATTGTTCTTTACAATGGATTCGTATTTCTCCACCATTGCATCAACCACATAGGTTGCTCTAATGCTTCATCGAAAGAGGATGGCTCAGTCTCTACAAGCTTAGTGATTAGATCCATGTAGCCAGTGTACCGATCTGGTGAATTTCTATGCTTATGCTGATTTGAAGGAGCACCCACCATTAGCGGAATTTTGAGGTCTAAAATGGGCCTTCTAAGAAAAATGTACAACCAAAATAAACTTTATAAAAAACAATAAGATTCAAGATGATGATGTCAACCATGGGGGATGATTTACTATTTTTTGATTAAAAAGGTAAAAAGATTAAAAAAAATAAAACTACATTTTCAACTTATCTCCTTAAGCTTTTACTCGAATTTCGAGTGGGAGTACTCGTTGGATGCAAAATTTGATTCCTCATCCAAAGAGTGCCCATGTTGCATACTTTTGAGTTCTCATTTTTCTTGTAGCAAGGTCCATCAAAAGTATACAACATGGGCACTCCTTGGATGAGGAATCAAATTTTGCATCCAACGAGTGTTGCCGCTCGAAATTTGAGTAAACACATAGGGAGATAAGTTGAAAAATTATTTTTTTCTTTTTTCCCTCTAAAAACTGATGATGTAATCTAATCTTATTTAATTCTTTCCACTATTATTTTATAATTTCCTTAGGAGGCCCATTTTAGACCTCAAAATTTCCCTAATGATTCTCCCTCACACCCTGCACAAGTCTCTCAACTTCTTGGCTCTTTTCCTGCCTTCTCTGGATGGTTCTGCTTGAGTGGCTGTCTCCACTTTCTGCTCCTCAATTTATAATTGCTCCACAACTTCTTGAGGTTCCTCCTTTGGAGCTAAAATCTCATCTTCTGGTGGGATTTGAAGCTCCCTCTCAAGAGAGAATTGTATGGATTTGTCTTCATCAAATTTTACATACCTTCGCATTACTATCATTCTAAGGGATGGCAAGTACACACAGTTGTTGTGGGGAGTTTTTTTGTAACCCACAAATACCACCAATTTTGTTGTCGATTATAGCTTCATTGATTCTTTGGAGACATGGCAGTAAATAAAGGCTCCAAAAATCTTGAAGTGCGACACATCTGGTTTTCTCCTTGATAAAGCCCCCTCCGATGTAATTGTGCCAAGAATTCGGTGAGGACTCTGGTTCTGCAAATATATTGTTGATTAAGTTATCAACGAGCTTCTCCATGACTCCTTTATAGCTGCACTCTGAAAGAAACTTGCAATAAATATGAATAGTGAGCTCCTTTGGTGTCCAAGTCCAACTCACGCCAAGGAAAGAATTATGAGTACATATCCCATCCAACAAGTATGAAAACATATAGAATCTACCCTACTTTCCCTTGGGAGGATTCTTTGCATTGGTCACATTGATCAATAGTTGTTGGGCCAACAAATCCAATCAATTGAATATCTTTCTTTCATTGACACTATGATGCAAAAGATATTCCCAACCTTCGAGAAAGGTTTCAGTGCTCTTCTGACCATAGATCTGGGAGCATAAAACAATTATGTATTGGAACACTTTCCTAAGATATTTAGTCTTATATGTGTTGTTGGGTGTATGGCAGAACTTGGATGGCTCTTTCACTCGGTATTCGACAACATCCTTAGTGCTCAAATAATTGGTGACCACATAGAAATGAGAATCCATGTATGCTTCCAATTTGGGAAACTTATACATGAGATGAATGTCATGGGCCAAATATGAAGCAATTTGTTGTCCACTAACATTGTTGAGGATCATGCTCTTTGTGTCTATGTGCGGCAAGATCCAGTTGATGATATTTGCACAAGGGAAGGTTGGATACATGCATGCAATCTTATGAAAGCCTGACTTCTAGAAATTTATGTATACATGTCTGTCTTCTAGATCTTCTTTGTAACGGGTGGTTGTGAATGCATCTTTAACTGTGTGCCAAGTGACCTCTGAATCCTTCTCAGTGAAGAGTTGAGCATCTGACAGTCTCAACTACTTCATTGTTGTTTCTCTTTGTGGTGCCTTTGGAGGCATGATGACGGCAACTAATAGAAGAGAGATAAGCTCAAAAAGTTGCAACACTTGTATCAGAAGATGCACTCATGGTGAAGACAAATCATATCAATAAAATTAGTTCATTCATTAAGAATAAAGCAGCAACCCAACCACTGGAGAGAAGGATTGCGTAATTTCTGGGCTCAGGGAGGAAAACTGGGCTCATGCATTGTGCACTGCACTAGACAAGGGAGGAGCTTGAGGCTTGAGACTGTGCAATGTGCAATCTCAGTTGGGCAAACTGAGGGAAGAGATTGTGCATTGCACAGTCTTAGTGGCCAAGGCTGAGGCTTGAGGCATGGCACTACGCAATGCGCAGTGGGGCAAGCTAGTGACTACACATTCTACAGCGTTAGAGGCTAAGGTTGGGGCTTGGGCCTTGAGGATGTGAATTGCGCAGATGGGAGGGGTAGCAGTTGGTCAATATTATGGAGGTCTTCCTTAGAAAGAAAGATAAAGTCTTCATATTTGAGTGTTGGGGTAGGAAGGAATATAGATCGGCTTCAAGGGAAGTTATATCAGTGAAAACTGCAAAAGGGAAAACATGCATGTACAAAATGACCCAGCAACAGCGATTGTTGGTAGGCAAAAAGCAAGAAGATCATGTGACACTTGTAAAAAGTGAATGAAAGACCAAAACAACACTTGTACAAGCTAATAACAATTAAAACGCTAGCCATTATGAAAAGAAATAGGAAATATAGCACTCACAAAATCAAAAGCAAAAAAAAGTGACACATTCAAAACTTACCTGGAAAAGCACCACAAACTAAGTCGAAAATTCTTTGATCTTGTTGGGAATGCCAGAGCTCCAAAGTCAAGTGTGTAAATGAGCTCTAGAGGCATCTATTATATAGATCTAGTCGAGTCAGGTTTTATGACGTGTATGCCTAAAATCAAGGAAAAAATGACACTTGTGTTAAGATCAGAAAAAGCAACTCTATGCCACTTGTCAAACATTAATTGTACACTCCCTATTTCTTAGGGATGACAACTTATCATTTTCCAAGAAACTACCCATTCACACAGGCAAAAGTGACTACTTTGTTCCCAACAACAAGGGATTGTGCATTTCACTACCTCAGTGGATTGCGCAGTTTTGACTGAGAGAGAGGGCTCAGCATAGTTTCTATGCTCAAGGGTTGTTTGTCTTCAAGGAATGCACAATTTTGATCCTCGAGGCCTATCATAGTTTCCAGAGATAGTGGATTACATAGTTCCAAGAGAGAAGATCGACAGTAGGTGAAAGATCAAGGCAGGAGATGGCTTGTGTTAAAAAACGCTTAGTTAAAATCAAAACGACTTAATCAAATCATCACAAGCATTGCATGCAAAGATAAGTCTTTACAATCAGAGGGAACACTTGACGACATTAAAAGATAGGTTCCTATGAACAGAAGGTAGGCTCCAAAATCAAGGCATAAGCAAAATTTTGGAGGGTGTTGTAGCAGCAACAACACACATGCATCTCTTGATTCTATATGCATATCTAGGAAAATTCCTTCCTCGGTTCTGGAATCATATTTCTCTAAATCGTCTTCATTTATCTTAATATAGCATTTGCTTCCAAACAATTTGAAATATTTCACAATGGATGGTATGTCTTTCCATAATGCAAGATGTTTGAGATATAAAAAGAAAATTGTAAATTGCTTCTCCTCAAAATTTGTCTAGCAACTGAACTTCATTGACTGTCCTTCTGGCCATTTATTGCATTGTTCGATTTTTTCTTTCAACTCCATTCTACTACGGAGTTCTTGCAATAGTTAGTTGTCTTCTAATCCCATGGTTCTCACAAAAGTTGTTGAATTCATTAGAAGTAAACTCACCTCCTTTCTCAATTCTCAAGCATTTGAGTTTTAGATCAACTTCATTTTCAACTAAAGCCTTCAAGGCTTTGAATTTCTCAAAATTCTTAGATTTTCTCTAAGAAAAGTAACCCATGTCATAAAATCATCAATGAACACTATAAATACCTTTCACTTTTCAGTGTTTGTGTCTTGAATTGCCCACAAAGTATGGATGAGTTCCAATGACTTGGATGTACAATATTCTTTTGTTTTGAAGACTACCTTAGTTCATTTTCCATGTTGGCATCCTTTTCAAAAGGCATTATTTGGTTTTGATATATCTAACATGGCTTTCACAACCCGTGTTTTGATGATCTTTACTAGATTATTAAAGTTAATGTGTCCCAACCTTTAGTGTCATAACTAGCTCTCATCTATCTTTCCCATACATCTTTTTTCTCCCTTTATTCCATCACGAATGTACACGTTGCTTGAAGTTTTGTTAGCCTTCGCCACTAGCTTTCTTATTGTTGAAAGAAGTTGTCATTCCTGTCAAAGGTTGTGCAAATGAAGGAGAAAGTTACATATTCAAATAGCACATTTCAAAATATTGTTTTTCAATTTTTGATGCGCCATTTAGATACCCTATCTTTGAATTCATTTTTACTCCATTTACCTAGCTCAAATGGAAGAATAATATATATGGTTGGTAAGCTTATTCGGAGC
Source organism: Pinus taeda (assembly GCA_000404065.3). Taxonomy (NCBI): domain Eukaryota; kingdom Viridiplantae; phylum Streptophyta; class Pinopsida; order Pinales; family Pinaceae; genus Pinus; species Pinus taeda. The sequence goes on along the minus strand of APFE030497833.1, from coordinate 3,818 downwards.
CCTTTCCAATAGTATATGGAACTCTAACTTCTCACGGTTGAAAAATGATTTTTCGAATATTCACTATACATTATGTCAGTTGCACAAGCCAATCCAACCAATTGACAAGTCAGCCTAGCTAGTGGACAAGCCGCCCCAATCTAGACCCCGAATGAACTATAAATAGGCACGAGAAGGAGCATTTCAAGGCATTTGCTCAAGCAGGTTCAAATATGTTCAAACAAGCGAAGAAAATGTTGAAATTTGGTACTGGAGGACAGGTGGTTCCCTTAGGCTTTGATCTTTAGCCTAGAGAAAAGTGTCCAAAAAATTTTAATTTTTCTCCTAAAGTGACTTTATAATTTTTATAAAGTTAAAATCTAATTTAAAAGTGACTTTAAGTGATAAAGTTGCTAACTCTAATTTTAAAGTGACTTTTATGAAGTCAATGAAAAATTAGAAAGGAAAAGTGACTTTGGAAATAAATAACTAAGTGGGTTTTATTAAAGTGGGGTGAATTAAAAAATAGAAAGTGAGATTTAAATGTGCATTTAATCTCAGCGATTGATCTAAATCTATCTCAGCCATTGGATTTAGGGATCACCCAAAAGTCATTTAGGATTGGGTTAAAAGAGGAAAAGGAGGAAAAGATCATTCATTCTTTCATGAGCAAATTGGGAAAAGGAGAGCAAGAGAGCAAGGGAGATTTCTGGACAGAAAGGAGAAAGAGGCAGCAGTTTGACACACATACCAGGCAGCTCTTCAGCAAATCAGAACAGCAGAAAGAACAAGCATACAGCTGAAAAAACCAGCAATAAAAGGCAGATTTTTGCTGAGCAAACAGCAAAAGGAAGATTTGTTTTTGCACAGAAATTAAGGCCGTTGATTTTCTGCACAAAAATCGAGGTTCGTACAGCCTGTCTATACCGTCCGTACAGCCTGTCTTTACCGTCCGTACAGCCATCTATACCATCTGTACGGCCGTCCGTACAGTTTCCGTGCAGCATTGTGTTGTTGTTTGGAAATTTCCAGTGGGCTGTGAGGCTCAGAAATCGAGATAAGTTGGAAATTTGTTTGCTGATTTTTGCTGATTTTCGCTGAAATTTCTCACTGTAAAAAGGCATTTTCAGAAATAAAGAAGAGCTCTCAAACTGGTTTTCCCCAAGAGTTGTAGGAGGTTTTTCCAGGGTCACATTGACCAAAAATATCAGTTTTTTAATGTGTTTTTATGGCTGTTTATTACTACTGATTTTTATTTCTGCAATTTCCAACATTCTGTAAATTTTCCAGAATTTGTGTTTTCAGCAAATTTATTTTTTTCAGCTTGTTGAATGTATGTTTATGGGAAAGGGCATTTAACTACATGAGAGAAATAAGGAGAAACTGAAACCGGGGTAGGAAAACAAAATTTTTTACATGGCATCAGAGCTTGAGTGCTGAAGGGCAATTTGGGACAGCAAAAGAGAAAAATTACAGCTGCTGATTTTTCACTAAGAAAATTCCAGCAAGCTGATTTTTCATAAACAACAGGTTTTATCTTTACTACAACAGTGTTATTTTTCAGTTTTAAGACAGTAGGATGTCATTGGGATTGAGGGTGGAGGATAGGTTGGATGGGCATACAAATTACAGCGTTTGGAAGGAGATAATGCAGAGTATCTTTGAGGAGGCAGAAGTCTGGGATATCATGGTGCATACCA